>VUQG01019653.1:0-12572 GCA_015106755.1 Etia nguti | reverse complement strand
TTTTTTTTTTTTTTGGTTTGCTTTGTTTTTAAAGCTCTAGATTAGCTAAACCCACCTGAGTACACTACACCTGCCCGCCCTAATAGCCTAATAAACAAAATATTTTATTATTATTTATTAAATAATAAAATAACGCCCCGCATGCACCATCAGTTCTAGAAGACTTCTTAAAATAGAACTGCACCCTGTGGGAGAATAACAGTGATGAGTCTCATGTCCTAAGCAATAAATTTCACAAGTCTATAATAATGATACCATGGTTTCATTTTGAACACAGAGGAGACTTCATAGCTACTCAAAGAGGCCAAAGGCATCAGGGTTATGGCTGAACATGCCTGCTATTATATTTGGCCATTAGATCAAAGATACTGAAATATGCCCACACTCAAAGCCAGACTCGTTAAACACAAAAACTGGAACATCCTCGTGCTGTTTTTAAATAACACGCCATGTTGGTTCTTGAACTGTTGGGTGCTGTCTGCAAAGTTTTCAGAATGCCTCCTTAGAGACTTCTTTGACAGGCTGTCAATAAGTTTGGAGCCAACGCTGATTAAAAGTTGAGTGAATGTAAACATTAAATAACGCAATTCATATAAGGGCTTTGTACGATGCATACCAATTCGAGACGGCATATTTATGCCACTGACCTCATTTTATTCCACCAAGTGATGGTTTTAGTATAAATCTTGAATCAAGCAGCTCAATATATTCTCAAGGTGCTGAGCAGATTTAATAAAAGGCTCATCGCTAAAAGCTAATTTCATAATATTTAATCTACCACAAATGCCAATGAACAAAGACAAAGGGCCACATTAAAAATGCTGTAAATTGGGATATCATTCTTGATTATACAACCTGACCCACTATGCCCAATTACACCTTACGTTCCCTGTTCCACTTCTTTATAGAATCTAATGGATCTAGCCACCAGAACCATTTACAAAACCACATAATGCGTCATTATTGTCCGATACATTAGCAAATGCAGGCCACAAGCTCTCTGCCTGAATCACTGTCTTCATTCCAGTTACACGCTTTACAATAAAAGTGGTTATGACACATAAAGTAACAAGTTACACTCTGAGTCACACTCGTGGACTTGCTTACCTTTTGAACTCTTCTTGCTTCTGGGAAGAGATTGTGCTAAAAGCCCCAGCCCCCGTGCTCTTCGTCTCATATTCTTTTAGTTTCTGCTTCAACTGCACGATCTTTAGGGATTAAATAGAACATTGATATCAGGCGGGACTTATCATGTCCATGTCCGATTGTCCAAATACAAAGTAATTAGTTGTCCTGTTTGTTATTTTGTCTTACCTCTTGCCGCTGCTTCTCACAGATCACCGCATACTGGCCAATGTGACTGTCCAAGCTGACAACATTACTCTTCAGCTGTAGGGTAAAGATAGAGAGAAAAACTGATGGCTGATATAATGTCATTTTGTATATTTATGGTCCAAGAATCACAGCTGGGACTACAAATGATGACTATAAAACAATATGACTTGAACACTAACCGAGGACTTGATCTCCTTAGCCCTGTTGGCATACTTTAGGGTATTATGGGTGTCATCATATGATTTGGAAGAGGGGCTAACACTGGCAATCATAACCGTCCTGCAGTTGCCTCCCAAGGAGTCTTTAAGTATCCGTGTCAGCTTGCTGTCTCTGTACGGTATATGAGCCTTTTTACTCTGAAACACATGAGAAAAATCAGGGTTAGCACAAAAAGGGTTAGGTTTCTTTATAATGTAGATAGGCAATATCCAGAAAACACAGAAAACTCTCCAGGCTTGTGCTTACTTAAAAAAATTATAATAAAAAAAATAAAAGGAACAAACTCAGAATTGAGATTTTCACTAGTTCTACAAAACAACACACATATCAACACAAAAAATAAACCTGATTGAACGTTATTGATACTTTATGCAGAGTAATAACCATTCATGGGAGCTGCCCTAGGATGCATCTCCATCTGGACACCCGCCACAAGAAAATCTTATTGACATTTCACTGTCTGGTGGGGACCAATAAACCTAAAAGGGAACAAAATTCAGCACAGAGTGTTCATTTTAGCTTTGAAATCTTTCTCAGCTGGTCTGTGAACATAGCTCAAGCCTTAATAATGGCAGCAGATAAACTACAGCTGCTTAGGTGAGTCAGAGTCTCGTGAGCATTGGGACTGCAGAAAGTCACATTAAAGACGAGTTAGCAAAAGAAGTGTAAAATGATCTCTTTTAAGGACCACAGCTGTGCCTCCACTTCTCTTTGGGAAGAAAAAAAATACAACATCTGGATTCAACCATTGTTCATGTCAGGTCTTGGGAGTTTCAGGAAAACCGTGCCTTTTGGGGGGGGGGGGGAAATCACAGTTTTAATAAGATCAGGAGTTTAAAGTTGTTTCAAAGTCAGTATCTAGAAGGGAATATGTCAGCCAAACTCCAACCGTTTGTTTTGATTTCATTACTGTTATGTGTCATCTGTCACAAAGTCTGTACAAAATGATCACCACAACTTATAGGTGAATATAAGAATCTCAACTCATCTAAACATTGCAGGTAGCTAGGAAATAAAACCAAATCCACATTCGCAGGATTGGAAACAAGCCAACACCTTTTACATATCAAAACAACAGGAAAGTTAACCGAGGCTGCTCTTGTTAAAAATACAATATCCTTCAGAAAAAGCTTTGGTCCAGTCGCTCTATTGATCCATCTTTTTTCTTTAACACATACAAACACAGCTGAAGAAAAAGTTTGCCGACATGGGATATGTGGAGACGATCCATATCCCATATGTGGAGGTCGGTTAAACGAGGTTGTATCAAAGTAAAGTGTAATGCAAAGTGTAATGTGTGCACAAAAATAACACGGGAAGAACAACCTATTGCATGTTTTCCACCACAAAGCTGGGGGCAGCTGTTACTTTTGCACTCAACTGATAGAGAGCTATCCATCCACTACACCTGGGTGTGCCACAAAAGGTAAAGTGGTATTATACTCACTGTTCAACAAAAGTACAGCCACATAATTAAAGAAAAATCATCTGGTTCTTGTTAGGTCTTAAAACTAGCTAATAACAACCTCAGATGAACAAGAACACATTACATATTATTTACTTTACCATTATTTACTTAAAACTAAACTAAAATGCCTCAGCAGTGTGCGAAAAACAGTCCACCCTTACAGCTTCCATATGAATTAAAACAGTACCGTAAGTAGCAGCTGGGTGCTTCCAGTCAAATGCATTTGATTAAATGATCATCAGCAAATGTGAGCACCTCTATAAAAGCAAAAGTTTAAGTCTTCTTAGCATTGAGGTGTTTCTTAACACAATGCCAAGGAGGAAAAACATCAATAATGACATTAAAGAAGCAACTGTCGCTGCCAATCAAACTGGGAAGTATTATAAGAACATTTCCAAACAATCCACTGAAAACACTCAAGATATTTGCCAATCAGACATTTAACATGCTAACTCAGGTCAGAGATCTGACATGCTAACTCAGGTATGTTAAATGTTATAATTCGTGACAGTACAATTTGAAAAAGACAATAAAATAATGCTTATTTGGAAGAGTTACCAAGAGAAAGAATCTTCTCTCTAAAAAGAAAGTGGCAGCACAATTAGGCTTGCAAAGTCCCATCTGAGCACACCACAAGACTTCTGTGACAATGTACTTTGAATAGACGATACTAAAGTGGAGATGTCTCCATAATACACAGAGTCATGGCATATCAGCACAAATATTTCATATTTGGACCAATTGTCCAGCATTGTTTTGCAGCCAACAGACCTGGGCACCCTGCAGTCATTGAGTAAAACATTAACACTTCTGTATACTAAAGTATTCTTGAATCAAATGTGAGGCCACCTGTCCAATAGCTACAGCTTGGCCCAAACTGGGTCATGCAACAGGATGATGATCCTAAGCACAGAAGCAAGCAAGAGAATGAGTTAAAAAAATAAAAGAATCAAAAGTTGTTGCAGTGGCCCAGTCAAAGTCCAGACCTTAACCTGACTGAAATGCTGTGACATGACCTTATGAGAGTTGCGCACAAATTAATGTCTGCAAACCTCAATGAACTGAAGCGACATCGTAAAACCCAAGTGGACCGAAATTCCTCCAAAATAAAGTGAGACCGGTAGTTTTGTAAGAAAACAAGTACTTCAAGCAATTGCTGCTACAGGTGTCTCTATAAGTCACAGAAGCTAAGCTACACTATATTGCCAAAAGTATTCCCTCGTCTGCCTTTACATGCATATGAACTTGAGAAACATAATATTCTTAATCCATAAGGTTTAATATGATATGTAGGCCCAATCTTTGCAGCTACAGCTTCAACTCTTCTGGGAAGGTTTTCCTCAAGGTTTAGAAATGTTTTTATGGGAATTTTTGACTGTTTTTCAAGAAGTATGTTTGTGAAGTCAGACGTGATGTTGCAGGCCTCCGCTCTTATTAATCCCAAAGGTGTTCTATCAGGTTGAGGTCAGGACTCTGTGCAGGCCAGTCAAGTTCTTCCACACCAAACTCAGTCATCCATGTCTTTATTGACCTTGCTTTGTACACTGATGCACAGTCATGTTGAAACAGGAAGGGACCATACCGAAAATATTCTCACAAAGTTGGGAGCATGAAATTATCCAAAATGTTAGGATGTGCTGAAGCATTATGGGTTCCTTTCATTAGAACTAAAGGAGTGCAGTCAGATAAGTACAGTTCTCCTGCCAACAACCAAACCTAGTCTTGTCCATCGGATTGCCAGATGCAGAGGCATTATTTATCACTCTAGAGATCACATTTGTACCACTCTAGAGTCCAGTGGCGGTGTGCTTTACATCACTGCATCAACGCTTTGCATTGCATTTGGTGATGTAAGGCTTGGATGCAGCTGCTTGGACCTGGAAACCCATTTCATGAAGTTCTCTATGCTCTGTTCTTGAGCTAATCTAAAGGCCACATGAAGTTCAAAGGTCTGTAGTGACTGACTCTGTAGAAAGTTGGCCACCTCTGGGCACCATGTGCCTCAGGATTCATTGACCCCTCTGTGAATTTACATGGACTACCATTCTGTGGCTGAGTTGCTGTCATTCCCAATCGCTTCCCTTTGTTATAACACCGTTAACAGTTGACAGTGGAATATTTAGTAGCGAGGAAATTCACTGGGCTACTAACAGCGACCTATTCTTTCACAAATGTTTGTAGGAGCAGATTTGATTTTATTACCTGTGGCCTTGGAAGTAATTTGGACAGGTGAGTGAATACTTTTGGCAATATAGTATATATGGGGTGCACTAAGTTTTTCATACACTACACCAGTTTCAGTTTAACTAAACAAATAACGACACAGTGCAATAATATCATGTATTTTTGTTTGTCTTGGGCTGCAGTTACCTAATTTTAAAGACATGATAAGGACTAGATCATATTTGACTGTATCCTTATATGTAAAAGCTAAAAATTGACAAAGGCTGTGCCTTCTCTGTAATAAAAATAAAACCCCAAAACACAAACAAATAAAAATTTCAGCAAAAAAAGTTAGGGTTGATAGTAAGGTACCCCGCTACAATGTACCCTGACTGGCTCATGTCAACACTTTCATAAAGCCCAGCTTTACCCTTCTACGCGAAATGAACTTTCAAATATATCCATATTCTAGAACAGTTTCAGAAAGTCCCCTTTTCATGACCACGAAACAGTGGCCTTGTGTAGATAGAAGGCCAAGCTGGAGAGAAGGGTGCATCATAAAATGTATCTGAATTACTTCGGACATTGCCTAGGGCAGACAACTTACAACAAAAACCTCTGTGCAACATAGCATGAAGATGACACACTGAGCAGCCCAAACGCAAGTACACACATTCTTCTCACTCAAACAAATGGCATGTCATCCCAGACACAAGTGAGGACATTCTTTCCTGTAAACAATGGCCACAACATGAATTCTTGATCTGCCAGCAGTAGACAGTGAAACACCAATAACCATGGCGACAGGATGTGAAACGAATGCTGGGCATTGTAGGCATGACTGCAACACTCAAAAATGGTGGGATGGTATGATTCTAACTGGACAGCGCCCATGAAAGGACACTGCTTTAACTCAAGTATGAAGTAACCTGTTGAAGTTGGATCACATTTCAATATGGCTGTGGTAGATCTGCACAGCGCTTCCTAAATGCATGTGGCCTGCTTACACCTCGTCCCTTGAGACTGTGTGTAAAACGAGAAGACTGCTTGACAGGTTAATGTATGCAACTGGAATGAAATAATACCCAAATACTCAGTTGACTCTCCACTTCACAGGCACTTTGTTTCATATAGAGACTATTGGTTAACTTTATGTACCTACAACCACAAAAATCTTAATATTATTATTTTTTCACTTATGAATAAAGAACAGCAAAGGAATAATAAGGTTAAAAGTTTGTCCTTCTGTAATATATTTTATATTCACTGTATCAGTTTATATTTATGGAGACATCTTCATATAAACCTTTTAAACCAAATAGATAAATACTCCTGTTAACCCTGTATTAGGGTCTGTTGTTGATGATTAAGTAAGTGATGTCAATAGAGCTAACTCAGACTGTAAAACTCTTAAAATAAACTAGTTATTTTAAAACTAGTTATTATGGTATTGTTTAAAATACTGAATGTATTGTATTATTTATTTGTATTTACAGTTTCCAAATGAAGACATTTTTATAAATACTCCTTAATGTAACTTTTTTATACCTGCTAAGTCATTAAAAAGTATGTGTTTTCTCAGTATATTACTCTGAAATGTTAAACCAAAGAGATGTAGATCCAGTGTTAAACGTAATACTTGCACAAAATTTCTATTTAAAAAAAAAAAAAAAAAGTTGCCAGATATCAGTTTCACAAATGAATTGTACAATACCTTTCTAATGCTTAATAGTGTGACTTTATAATAATAATATAATAAGTGCTACTGAGACTTCTTATTTTGAAGTGTGAATTTATTGTAACAAGGTACCAGCAGCAGCATTATAGCTTGTGATTAATGACAGCTCATCGGTAAAGAAGAATGTAAAGTACCTTTCATTCACTTACACTTAAAAATGCTGCTGCCTGCCAAGTTGTAAGCGTCAACAGAATGTTGTCCAGTGTTAGTTTGTTGTTGTTTTGGTTATATCCTCAGAAATGACATTATTGCAAATTTTCCTCAAATACCTTGATATAATTTTGAGGCTATATGGGTAATATGGGCCACTACTTAGTTTTAAAATAGACCTCATGCGCCGACTTGTTTTAACTAACTAATTTTAACTAACAACGTTAGCAATTATAGTTTGAGTTGGAATAAATCCAAGAGTACTATTGTATTTAAAATGCAAAGTTAAACTACTAAATAATCAGAAAAAGCAGAATAGCCACATGTAATAAACAACTTCATTTATTAGTAATGTTAATAAATATATAGAGAGCCTATATATAACCTAAAAGGCTATTAAGCTAAGACGAGAATGTATACTTTATCTTAAAGTCTGGAAATTATTTTCTTTTAAAAAAATGAAACAATCCTAAAACTAAAAGCTAATATCTAATATAATTGGCATTAAAAGGCTGAAATATGTTTTATGGCCTGTATAGATTTTTGGGGTTGAGAATTGGTTAAAAATGGCTCTTTTCATAACAAACATAATCGACCCTTGCACCGGGCAATATGGCAGCCGCTTAAGGCGAGAAGTGTACACTTAATTTTTGAGTTGAGCATACTTATAGTTAAGGGTTCTGTTTACTGCAATATTTGTAAAATACTTACAGTTTTAAAACATCAGGTGCTGCATTATAGTAACCATCCAAATCATTTATTTGCCAGTTAGGAAACAATATTATCACCTTATTGTTTGTTAATGTTACCAAGTGATTTTAATGTTTTTAAAAGGTTTTTAAATGGCTCTCAGAAACAGTTGGGATTGTAAAGTAGTCCCTTGTACATTCACTTTCACTCACCTTTGGGTCAGCAAGAGCATTGATGACATTTCCCAGGGCGAGGAGTGAACGGTTGATGTTAGCGCCTTCTCGTAAGCGTGCCCCTTTAGCGTTGGTGGCGCTGGCTCTCTCTGAGCCTGCCAAGTCAATCAGGCTCATTTTGGCAACACATACATTATGATTGAGGCTGGCAGTTTTGTCCTGCTGTCTCAAATATATCTGGAGGAAAACAATAGAACAAAGTTCATTCAAGGTTATCAAGAACTAAAGTCTGATCCAATGTTACATGACTGGAGCGATAAGGAGACTTAAAAAAAAAAGTAACTTTTCTTTTTATATTTAACATTAGTATTTATATCTTAATTAATTGATTATTTCTGGTCATTTAGCTTACCTGAAATACAGCATGGGAACGAGAAGAGGTGGCGTTCATATCAGTCGGGTGCTGTGTCCTGTTTCGATTGCCAGAATCCAAAGCCTCGAGAATCTGCTCTGCAGATTTGGGCTGTCGGTAAAAACAAAAACAAAGACGTGAACATACACAGTACGCCACACAGGGGGAAATAACTTACAGTGCACTGCCATCAAAATAAATTTTGCACAGTAGCAATCATGATACAATAATCAAGTGAAACATAGTCTACTACTGCAAGATAATCTGTGATACATCATATCTGTACCCAATGAAATTAAAAATACACCTAAACATGCTTAAAGCGGGAATTTTAAGTATTTTATTCAGACATTTACATTTTTTCCACGTGTTTCTGTGCAATATCATTATTTCTCAGTCTTAATAATGTGGCAATTCATTTAATTAGCTCCGTGATTTGCTTTCCCCTGCCCTTATCCCCTGTGAGTTCCTTCTTCAGCAACATAAGTGAGTTAAATTCCTCATTCATTTGATAAGCACCATCACAAGGAGTCATGAAGTAGTGATTCTGGTTAGTCACATTGGCAGAGGAATCTATTTAAAGCACCAGCCTGCTCAAATAAACATATATAAAATATATTATGGTATATAATCTAATGTGTAACACAATGTAACAATTATACATTGCAAGAACAAGTGCCATGATATATTTCCCCATATGGAACCACCACAGAGCAATTCTGGGCAACAATTTTAATGAAAGCAGTAGTTTTACTGATTTGCAAGTTTCTTGGTTAAATGGAAAGATAGTCGAACAAACAAAAGTTAAACTTTATAACTGCTGACATCACAAAGTGCACATTTCAATTTGTTTTCTCCCATATAGCTTTTATTTCATTGGGAAAAAAAAGGAAATTATTATTATTTTTCCCAACCTGCTCCTGTGTCCTGGCCCAAGATGAGCTACGCAGGTTTCCTGCTTATTATACAGTGAGCTAGCAGCACCTGTTTTTACCCAAATATTGCTCACTTTCATGCGGTTTATTGATGTTTTTTACACAGGCTGGGCATTTTTCAACAGAAGTGCATGCAAAGATTTTAGAGAGTTGTTGTTGTGTTCTTTTCTTTTTTTTTTTAAATAGATGGCAGTACTGACCTTATGCAGTGTGAGGCCTTGTACAACCACTCCTTTAGAACTGTCCTCCCTGACTGCAAGAGGCCCTGCATTAGCCAACAAGTCTCTGATCTGTTCATTGTAAACCTGTGAACACATGCAAATACAACAAAACACTATGAAACCACACAAAGACAACAATGTATGGTCAGGTAGAAACTTTCAACAGATACACAATGCCACTTCAAGGTGTAGAAAGGGGTGGAGAAAATCATGAATGTGTACCTGCTGCAATACCTTTAGATACAAGCAGTATGGGTTGTGAACAACTGAAAGTCTTCTGTACAAGTCTGACTATCCAGACTTGACACAGTGATTAATATGTTCCACAAACAAACAACATAAGAAACAACATTCCATAAACAACAAAGAGAATACAGCAAAGTAAAAATAAAGAATCCAATATTCACTTCAAGATATGAAAATGCAACTGCGAACTCCTTCTCCTCCTTGGCGTCATCCATGCGTTTGAAGAGCTCTTTCATTGTGTGGTACATGACCCCAGGGTCATTTTGTGAACCTAACATGGTATGTGTCTTGCCTGCTCCGGTAGCACCATAGGCAAACACTGCAAGTGAAAAAGTAATTAGAGTTAAAGAAAGAAAACAGTTTCAACATAAAGCTTGCTTTGAAAAGAGCATAACCACACATGTAATGTGAAAAACTTGGAATGTGAGCAATGGAAGTATCAAGTATATTCAAAAGGAGGAGTAAACTTATACTGTTTAAAAGTTTTGAGCCAGCCTTCAATGTTTTTTATTTTTCTTCCAAGGAGCCAGATTTTTTTGTAACTTTTTTTTATATGTTCCTGAGCGAAAACAGTTTTTCTCTGGACATTCACTGCTTTTTCGTTTATTTTTGGTCCAGTCCTTGCGCTGACAATTTTCAAAGGAATGTTTTTCGTTGTTGTTGTTGTTGTTGTTGTTAAGCCTCTTAACACCAATATATGACTTTTTATGCCCTCATAAAAAGGACACCTAACCCAAGGGATGAAACAGTGTTGTCTCTACACATAAGAGAGAACTTTGCACACTTATAAATGGTATCTTTAGGCACTTTGTCACTTTGACAACACTGAGCGTGTACAACCATCTGTAAAACACGTTGGAGGCTCTCTCGTGGTTTGGGGCTGCATTTCAGACAGTGGCGTTGGGGATCTTGTTAAAAGTAATGGAATTATGAACGCAGAAAAGTACCATCAAATTTTGATCTACTAAGCAAAACCACCTGGAAAGCATTCCATTGGCAATGGCTTCATTTTTCAGCATGACAATAATCTCAAATTCAATTCAGTAAAAGTATACCTGGATCTAAAAACACATGATGGAACACCATGAGTCATGGATTGGCCTCCCCAGAGTCTGGACCTCAACATTATTAAAGCAGTGTAGGATCCCCTTGACGGGGAATGAAACAAAATCTACCAACATCCAAAGAATGTGTTTTGAGAAGCCTGGAGAACTTTTCCTGAAAACCACTTTCACTTGGTATACTATTTTTTATAAATATTTGCAGATGTTTCAATAAATCACTGCACATATTTCCCATTTTCTTAGCAAAGCGTAAAGGAATGAGAGGTGGTTTAAGACTTATGGACAGTACTGCATTTATAAGAGTCTGGCTAAAGTAGAACTATACAAAGTAACAAAGTAATACCTTCTCAAGCTTTAAATTCACTTTAGAGAAATAAATACAACTCTATTTTTTTTGGGGGGGGGGCTTAGTCAATTGCACCAAGATATATGGTAAAGAGTAACACTCCATTTATCCAGCCCTGGAATAAAATCGTATCTTTGAAGGTCTATCCCCTTCACAGCAGTGAGGGTAATTTGTCACTGCAGACAGATAAATAACTAGCACACTACAGAACAAGTTAATCAGCTCTGCATCTTTTTATAATTGGCAGACATCATGACTAATTCAGACAGACTGTAGCTGCAGCTTGTACTCATTAATTTGTCACCTGTACAGTTGAATCCATTCATCACCCCATCCAGCACTCCTTTAGTGGTGTTCTCAAAAATGTCGACTTGTGTAGCATTCTCGTCGAAGACTTGGTCAAAAACAAACTTCAGGTCTTTGTTAGCCCTCTTATTAATGTTTCTGTTTCGTACTCTTTGTGACCCAAAACACGACAAGTCCTCTTCTTTGGGGTCAAATATGAGCATATGGTTATCAACGACCTGGACCACATTCCGACAGTTTTCACGCTTCTCACTGTCATTGGCCGGCCTCACTCGAACAACAACCTTTACATGGCTGCACACATCACTTGCCATCTTGGTTTCCCTGCAAGGAATGAAGCAGTACAAAACAAAACAACAAACAAATAAAATGTTAACTGGATTTCACAATCTTGAAAATATGCTGATAAAAATCAAACTTGGTCTGAGGACTTTGAAAGCAGAGTTGAACTTGTTTTATGGTAAGCGAAAGGCCTAAAAGAGTTTTCATACAGAATGCCACAAGAATGAGTCCTAAAAACTGGAAACAATTTAGCATTTTAACTTCCAGTTCCATTGTCTCAAAGTGCTGCTTTGATTAGATGCCTGATAGAAAGTTTGCTCTTAACATGCGCTTTAGATATTTTTATGTTTGTGTTCTACATCATAAAATACATGAGTAAACACCCTGGACAAGCCAATCCAAAAATTCTTTGGAAAATTCTCTTGGCTTTTTATCAAGGGAGGCAGAGTCATGCTACCTTTCAGATTGTCCTACCCTTAGGACTAGTGCTGGGCCATATTATACCATTCACGGTAATACCGGTATAATGTTAGGCAATGATAAGAAAATGAAATATCGCTTTAGAATATGGGTAAAACGTGCATGCGCGGTGCCTTTGTTTTCATACGCACATGGCAGAAAAAGCATGGCGGCGACGGAGAATGAGAAGGGTGAAAGTGGATCATTGAATGAAACAGATGAACCAGAATTGGTTTGTAAAAATGGTGCCAACTTCAGTGGTGTGGAATAGGGCTGTTCGATATAACGATATATATCGGATGACGATATAAAAACGTCTATCGTTTCATTTTACGCTATCGTTTGTTTCGTGGTGTCGCAAAATA
>VUQG01019652.1:0-11159 GCA_015106755.1 Etia nguti | reverse complement strand
ATCCTTGAATACTTTCAGTAGAGCAGACTCTGTGCTGTGGAAGGCTCTGAAACCAGACTGATGTTTATCCAGAATACTAAGTGTTTCTAAGAATGATGATAATTGGTGGAGGACAACTTTTTCAAGAACCTTAGACAAACATGGCAGCTTAGAGATTGGTCTACAGTTGCTAAGCACTGACGGGTCCAAACCAGGTTTTTTTAGAAGCAGCTGTACAACGGCTTGTATGAAAGAATGAGGAACAGTTCCATTTAAGATGCTGCTTTTTAAAATAGCAAGGATGTTAGGGCCGACTTTCCAAATACGGCAGTAATTATGTCATTTGGAGCATCCTTCCCCTGAATTTGGACACAGCATGTGTCTCAACTGTGAGAGTCACTTGTACAATGTTAGCTGTGCTACAGCCTGTGAGGTTAATTTTGATTTGATTTCCCCTGTCTGACTATGATCTTCCGTAGTGAGACTCCCTTTGATGTTACTCCCTCTGACCCCTTGCAGAGGTGGTTCGTAACAATCTGGTGCAGCACTCCATCACTCTCCTTCTTGGTCAAACAGCCCTGACACAGCCTGGAGGTGTGTTTGGGGTCATTGTCCTGTTGAAAAATAAATGATGGGATGGCATGTGGCTGCAGGATGCTGTGGTAGCCATGCTGGTTCAATGTGCCTTCAGTTTTGGATAAATCCCCAACAATGTCACCAGCTAAGCACCCCCACCCCATCGCACCTCCTCCTCCATGCTTCACAGTGGGAACCATGCATGTAGAGACCATCCATTCACCTTTGCTTTTCCTTAACTGTGGTTTCTTAGCAGCTATTTGACCATAAAGGCCTGATTCACACAGTCTCCTCTGAACAGCTGATGTACAGATGTGTCTGCTACTGGAACTCTGTGTGGCATTTATCTGGGCTCTAATCTGAGCTGCTGTTAACTTGTGATTTCTGAGGTGGTGACTCGGATGAATTTATCCTCAGCAGCAGAGGTGACGCTCGGTCTTTCTTTCCTGGGGTGGTCCCTCTTGTGAGCCAGTTTCATCGTAGTGCTTGATGGTTTCTGCGACTTGGGGACACATTCAAAGTTTTAGCAATTTTCCAGACTGACTGACCTTCAGTTCTTAAAGTAAGAACCTCCCACCTCAAAAAAATAAATAAATAAATCAGAATAAAAAATAAAAATTAATCCAAATTAGATTGTTTAAAAGTAAATTTAAATGGATTTAAAAGGAAGCAGTTTGATGTGAAAACACAGAAAATATTAGTAGAGGTGGTTTAAGAAGAAGGTCCCCCTACTAACACGCAACTATACCAACACACACACACACACACACACACACACACACACACACACACACACACACGTCCTTGCTGAAGAAGATTAGTAATATCCTGAAGTAGGCAGCGAGAGAGAAAAATCCTTCACAATGAACTGGCCATGATAGCCGCATTAAAGGTCAAGGTTAGGACTGAAGGTTAGACATGAAGTCTAAATGAAGTCACCAAGTCTGAAGGTGCATTTGAAGTCATCAGTGTCAGGTGGTGATGGTTTGACAAACAAAGACTGAAACAAAAAAGGAGAGAAGTAAATAAACTGACTTTAACTAGAAAACGCTTTCACAGACCGTGACAAAGAGAACGGACTCTTAAACAGAAGAACGGCAGCATTCTGCAAGTCCTAATCATTCCAGCTGTTGCTGTCAGCTCTCGGCTGTCCCTTTAGTGATGCTGAACTTCAAACAGCACGCCGGTATTCAACACCGCGCTGTCGCTGCATTAGTAGCCCGGCCTATTAGTGAAAGGTCAGCCATGCAGGCACATATCGAACACAGACATCCAACCGATGTCTCAAGCTGCTACTTTGAAAAGGCGCTCTTTCTTTCTGTGGCTCGCCAAGCATTTGTATTACTGTGGAAATCAAGTTAAAAGGTCAACATTTCTGTGGTCTCTTTTTGTAAGTGCAAGTGGGCGTGCGTGTGTGTGTGTGTGTGTGTGTGAGCAACTTGAACTTGTTTCCATCTTATCTTCAGCAGCGTCCTTGTCTACCTGTCCTCCCTCGCCTCCCTGTATCCATTAATCCATCACGTCATGTGACACCGATTAATCTTTTTGTCATTTATGCATCTGTCTGTCCTCCCTGCATTCGTTCATTTCACCATTCATCAGTCATCAGCCTGCCTCCTCTCCTACCTCTGCTGTTGTTTGAAAGCACATCACATGCAGTTATATCTCAGCTGGAGTTTACACCTGGACCATCCTGTCTGCTTCTCGTCCCCCTTTCTCTCTTCTTCCATGTTTGGAAGAGTTTATTTTTTATGTTTTTTACATGATTCTGTTGCATTTAAACCAGGCATATTTCTTAAATGTGGCTCTTACAATAACAAAGACACAATAGGTCACACTAACTTTTCATTCTTCACCTCTGTGAATGTACAGCAGATATTCATATATTTCAAGTTCTCATTCATGAGTGAAGGGAAGGCCGAACTATGAGATGGGCGGGTGCATTGGTGGTGCATCTGCATTAATGTGGGCATTGTACTGGACGTTGAACAGAGAGCTGAGGTGGAAGGTGAAGCTTTCACAATCAACAATCAAACCCTCACCTGTGATGGCGAGGCCGGCGTAGTGGCTGAAAGAATGAGACTGTGGCTGAAAAAAGGCTGTCTGTGCTCAGCCTTAGAGACAGGCTGAGGAGGATGGACTGTTAGATGGAGCTCAGAGTAGAGTCTCTGCTCCTTTGTGTTAAAAGAAGACAGCTGAGGCTGTTCTGGCATCTGATCCTCATGAGCTGCCCCTTGGAGATGTTCTATGTATGTTTCACTTGGAAGAAATAGTCTGGAGAGACGACATATATCTCATCTGTCCGGGGAACGCCTTGGAAAAACTAGGAAAACGTACTCAAGAAAAAGACGTCCAGAATATCCCACACAGCAGAAGACGTATGCATGGATAACAGGCATGTGGGTTGCGACTGACCTTTCTGGGTGCCAGTAATTATTTATGAACATCAAAAGTGTCCATCAAAAGCCAGCGTGAGTTTTGGGGTGGGGGTGAGGTGAAACGTCTTCTCTGAAACGAAAACGTTTATCAGAGATACAGATCCAAATGCTAAACATGATGGTGGTGAAGCTGGTTTCAGTTTCTACCTTTATTCCTTTATTATGGTTGGAAGTGTAGCTGGTGTTTTGTGACGGCGATGTGGCCGTGGACGGATCTGAAATGAGCTGCAACCATCATCATAACGACCTACGTGGTAATCTGTCATTGCACTGAGCGGCTGAGTTTCCACAAAGTCAGACTCACACATCGAAACAAAGCACCAGATGAGTCTGCAGGTAATTAGGTTTAAACAGCCGAAAGCAATAACGCTGATAATACAGAGTTTTATTCATCCAGAGCTCAAACATGACCACACAGAAATACAAAATACAACCGAGTAATAAATACTACAGCTGAACCTAATCAAAAAACAAGCGCGATAAGGTGAATTTATTGAAAAATAAATTAAGTGATAAGAATAGAAAAGTATACAGAAAATGGATATTACCATGATAAAGAGAGTACTACACCACACGACACTAGCATCATTGTTCCAAAGGGGATGGCACTGAGCATTTTATCTGCAGCTGAAGGTGCTGTTCGAGTGTGCAGGGGACATTTTTAAAATGATTCATTTAACAATTTCTTTTTAAAAATGCTGCAGGCGAGCTCCGTTTTTACCCCGATGCAGGCAAACTTCTCATTTGCGGGTTTTAAGCTGTCCATGTTTCACCATTCATAAAAATCTCCCTAGAATATATTTTATCTCCCACCTCAACCCACAAAGCCAATCTCATCAAATGCTCTTTTAAAGGGTGCGTTACGGGTTTGAAGGGTTTTCAGGTGCAGTTCCCTGCCATACCCTGGAAGGAGTGATGGGCAGTAGTAGTAGTAGTAGCCCTGCCATGGAAAATACGGATACTAAGCTTGTCGTGGTAGAAGTGCTTCGTCTCAAACACTCAGGTAAGCTTCAGGCTGAAATAACACACATAATGCATAAATGTGACTATTAGATCATTCTATATGAAATACCTGTTGCTGTGAAGCTTAAGCAGCTGTAACCTGAGGAGACGGAGCTAGTTTTACCTGCTTTATATAACTAACCAGTGTTCGGTCCAGTGTGACATAATTAGCTTTTCATTTTTGTGAAATATGATAATTTGACTCTTTTGGGCCGGCAGCATTTATTTTAATGAAACAATCGGAGGATTTTTGAAGGATTCTGGAGAACGTTGCAGGCTTTTTAAATGTGACAGAGGGTCCCACGAGACACGGCGGTTTTGTAAGCAGTCACAGGCCAAAAGCACTGAGAACCACTGATTTAATTTTGAATGATTTATTGCATTTATAATTTATCTCATCTGGCCTGGGAGGATCTGAGGATACATCTGGAATTCCCAGCGCAGCGTTGCTACCATTACAGCGTGCCTTTGATTAAGAGAAAGAAAGCTGATGTTCTTTTGACTCGGTGCCTCCTGATCCCGCTGCCGGTGCTTTAACGTCCCCGTGAGTTCATTCTTTGGCTCCCCTTCACAAAAAAATGAAGAAATCGGGACGGGGGTAAATACTTTTTCACAGAGCTGCATTCAGTCTGAATATTCCCCCTCGGCCTGTTCCCTCTCTTGTTCCCTGATGCTCTCAGTTTATTTTGGGGTCTTTGAATCAGGCCCTGACTTTTGGCTTTATCTTGGGTTTTGTCTTTATGATGTGACATTATTAAAAAATGAACCTGGTGTCTGCAGTTGGGTCCTCACCTTTATTATACTGTCCGAAAAGGATGGATGTTTATGTAAATTAATGTAATAATTTAAATAATGTACATCTGTTTTTAAGTAATAATCTTTTGTGCATTTAAATCATCTTCAAAGTAACTAGTAACTATGACCATCAAATGCATGTAATGGAGTAAAGAGTCTGCATGTGGTTACTTCCCCTGACTGATCACTGCTCTCTTTGTTCCCCTCTGAGCTCAGCTACCTGCCTCATATCTCTGCTGTCTTTGCTAATCTCACCTCTCCCTCCTCTCCTCCTCTTCCTCCTCTCCTCACCTTACTTCACCTTTCCTCCCCTCCCTCCCTCCCGTGTCCCCTCCCTGCGCACATCCATTTGCTGCTCAATTCGTCTATCCATCAAAGTGTCTCGCCCTTACCTCAGCTATCCTTTCCACTACACACAGTATAAAGAATGGTAGTATTTTACACCTGCCCTCTCCTGTCTCCACTCCCTCTCCTCGCCCATCTTTATCTCGCCTCATGCCGCTGCATTTCATCTCCTCCTCTCCTCGGTTACTAAAGGCCTCGACTAAACAAAACAGCGTTTGGCTTTGATGGAATTGGGTTTTGTCTGTTTTGCATTCCTCCTTGTGTATAATTTTGCTGCTGTAATTTCTTTCAGACATCACATTATCTGCTGCAGACAAACCGATCTTCACAACTCCTCAGTAATCGAGCTTTGATAATTGTACTCTTGCTGTCTCTCTTTGTATTATTCTATTTGCCTGGAGCACGTGGGGTAAGAGCATAATACACGAGGCAGGGTATTGATTGCAAGGAGCTTGAAAATTAGAGTGAAGGTGTGAAACCAATATTAGATTTGTTGCCGTTTGCTGTAATTTTCTGTGCCGGGGCGTTCCGTCTTATTCGTGTTAAAGGCAATTCGAAGAGACAAGAGGGGAAATCGACTGCAGGCGTCGAGCGAGGCCCAGCTCGGAGATCTGCATTCACCCAGCCAGCTGATACACTTGATGTTTTCTCATCTCTTCTTTCTTTTTATCCTTTGTCTGTAAAGATCACACCTCACTATAGAGGGCTCATGTAAACTCGTATCTGGAATTTGTGCTGCTTCTCTCCTAACCTCACATTTGTACCAATCACTCACTTCCATCCCAAAAATCCTTGTACTCTCCAACCGCTTTCACTCTGTTTGATGTATGATTTTTTTTTAAATCGATCCTCCACACTCGCATGTTTTGTCGATGAGGTTGTCTCTGATCCGACGTTGAGATCTTTTTACCTGATGTCGGGAGGGTCTGGCGGACGTGCGAGGCTGAAGCAAGTGATCATCGACAGCCGTGACTCCTGTCACAGGTGCAAAGAAGGCTCTGGTTTAGGGAAAGGATCACTCCTTAAGTGGGTTTTTGGTTTTTCACCATTGTCTATGTGGAGCTGTAGCAGCTCTTCTCTGAGGTCCCTGAATGGCTGAGCTCCTGAGCCCTTCACAGGAAGCATTGCTGCACATACAATCAGCTTTCTGCTCGTTGTAAGTGCCATCTCTTTCTTTTGTCGCTAAACACAGTTTGTATGTAATTTGCACCATGGAGCAGACGTAACAGTGTATCAGAGTTATAATGTCAATCAACGGGTGCACTGTCCCAGTGGAGACCCGAGCTGAGTCTCCACTGGGACCCAAACTGCAGCTGAAGGGCGTCAGGCTCCAAGGCTAAAGAAACCTTCTAGTCCGCCATGCCCAACGTGGTCACACTGATTTCCAAAGTAAAGATCTGATGCAGAACGTGACCTGTGGCATCAAGAGGAGGCAGCAAAGTGATCACTCAAAGCTCCAGCACCTGATGGACCTGCCGAGAGAACCCAGGAGTGCTATTAAAGCAGGCAGTGGATGCTCTCCAGACTAAAGATATAAAAGACTGATTT
This sequence comes from Etia nguti, assembly GCA_015106755.1. NCBI lineage: Eukaryota > Metazoa > Chordata > Actinopteri > Cichliformes > Cichlidae > Etia > Etia nguti. The sequence continues at coordinate 4,476 of VUQG01019652.1, read as the reverse complement.
TAATTCATCTGTCGTTTTCTTCTTATTTGCTGCATGTGTTTTTTCTCAGTAGAAGAAGACTAAAAATACCACATATAATAAAAAAGCCTCGACTAAATGTTTGACTGCTCTGCACATTTCCACCTGGGTGTACTATAGTGCAAAGTGCTCATAAAACTTTAATGGCGTTTGTGCTCCTAACCCAACCTTTGCATTTAAACCTCCAGCAGCTCAAGTGTTGCCATGCATATGTTTGGCATTTCCACAGTTCTTACCCACAGTGATGTGCACTGAGCTCAGGCTCTTTCAATTACTAAAACATCACTATAACCCAAAGTGCCACAGGAACAAATGTTAGAGAAACCAAAAATATGGAGGTGCACACGTGAAGGTAAATAAAGCCAAGGACAGAAGTGGAAAACATTTCATTTCATGATAAGAGCATATTAGAGAGCATGGAGAACAACGAGGAGACAGGTGACGTTTTTAATACTGCAACCGAAAATGGAGAATTTAGCTTCAAGAAATCATCAAACAGAACAAAACAAAGACAAACACGATGACTCAAACTTTCATTTTGCAAAGAAGTCCTCACAGACTTTTAGATTTGGTGCACTGGTAATCCTAAATGTGACATGAACATGAACATTTGTGTGAGGCTCTGTTAGGCCTGTTGGACAGGCAACCTCAGGAAGATGAATGGATGAGAGTTACAAAATGGTCCAAAGTAATCAATAGGAAGGTGAATGGACTGAGTCGCTACGCAAGTGCTGGCAAAAATCAAGATTAACCAAACAAAAAGTAAAAACTGAGTCAGTCACAAAATTTGTAAAACCTCTAAATAGAACCAAATATTTTTCCCCCCATAATTTATTTATCTCATTTATTTATTTGTATGCTCCTAACGATATATAAAATTCATTTAGTGATAAATTGCATCATTGCAGCTTGTACAACAATAATAACGCCTGGCTGCGTTCACTGTCATAAGATCAACAGCCTGCAGTTCCTCTATCGTCCACCAGAGGCTCCAGCAGTGAGTCAGCTCCCATGTTAAAAAACACGTTTACAGCCTGATGCAAAAACGGTTTTGTGTAGATAATTTCCCCCCTCATAACAACTCTATGGAAGATTATTTTTTATCTGATCCATGTTGATATTATTAATTCATTAAAATTACATACAAATACAAGTCTATGCACTTCCTTTTATGCACAAATACATAAACTACAGTACAGAAGCCCGAAAGGCTGTCTGCAGACCAAACGTTGAATAGACCATGGGTTAAAAACACACATACAAAACTATGTGTTTTAAAGGTTATTTAAAATCTGCACATGCTTCTGTTGTGTGATACAGCCGTCCCCGACCTTTTTTGCATCACAGACCGGTTGATGTCCGACAATATTTTCACCGACCGGCCTTTAAGGTGTCGCGGATAAATACAACAAAATAAAACCAGTACCGGTACCAAAAAAAGAAGATTTATTCATAACACACGGGGAAAGACCCGGGGAAACCGAGTTAATGATAAAAACGATAAAAAAATAACGATAAAAACCCTGAAAATCATATATTTCACACCCGAGCCTCAACTCTCGCGGCCCGGTACCAAACGACTGATACCGGTCCGTGGCCCGGGGGTTGGGGACTGCTGATGTAATATTAAGGTAGAAAACCCCAAGACGTTTTAGTTTTAAACCAGTTTTAATCAAATGTTTTTTTAGTTCACTTTAAAATAACACAGGTGTGTGAAATAACCTCCATTTTTGAACTCTTTGCTTATTTTATCCCGTTTAGCTCAATGCCTGATAAGAAAAATGGGATTTTATCTCTTGCCCAGCATTGGTTGCATTCTATTAATATGTTTGATGAATAATTTGGCCATGACTGCTGCCTGAAGATAACACGGTTGCAAAACTGGTAAAGCAGCCGGCAGTGTTTAAATGCAGAGCAGGGCCTAGCACGGGGCCGGTCTAATGCCTGGAGGCTCGGAAACGCCGTTCCATTAGCAGCCTCGTACATCAGCGGCAGAGTTCAATACGAGCAGCCACAGGCAGCCTTTGGATGGACTCGAGAGGAATGACAGGACAGAATTTAAGGAGGGTGAAGCCAGGTGGAGTGCAGTGTGGAGTTACATGAGCTGAAATGTAAAGATTAAACATGCTTAATATGGAGCCATTTTCAATGTTTCTGCGTGAAGACTCAAACCAGAGGGCGACTCTGGTCCTCTGAAGGATGAGGTGCTGCTCCTGCTTTAGGCAGGCTCTCTCTCCTGGTGGTATTTACACACCTTACTTCCTTCTCTCAGTCTCTTACTGCCACTAATCTCTAACGTGGAAGTCTTTAGTGTGTTTTAGTGTTTTAGAGATGCTACTTTCCCTGTGGCTCTTTCTCAAATCTGCAAATCTTTGGCATCATGTTTAAATGCACCGTTTTTATTTTAAACCAAGCCACACAGCATGTGTGCTGGTCAGCAAGTGAAACTGAGAAGTGCACATTAACTAATATTTCAAACCTAATATTTCTGACTTTTCCATTATAACATTCTCATTCAAAGAGCACTTTATTACTCACCTTTAAACATGTTTTTGTCATGGTCCCCGTGCCTACCCGGTCGGCTCAGGTGGGCCACATGTGTTTGTTGTTTTTGTTTTGCTGTCGCTCTCTCTCTCCTGTCTCCGCTCTCTCTGGGCAGAGCTCACTGCGGGCTCCCGCCTTTGACCCACGCACCTGCAAGCAATCACTCACCTGCGACTCGTTATCCTGCTTCTCCCGGCCACTATTTAAGGCAGTGGCTCAGAGCTTCTCGTTGCTGGACAGTTGTAGAACTCATGTTAGTGTAGCCTGGCTCTAACCTTCTCTTGTGTTTTCCCTGTGACTCCCTGGTTTTGATCTCTTCGTCTGTTTGTGTATATAGATTCCCTGGACACGTCCTTCTTCCTCTGAGCGTGAGTGTTTGGCAGTATGCCGTGGCGTGACCGTAACAGAGTGAGTGTGTGGATTGGTGATTGAGTGTGGTGTCCATCTCCCCACCTTCCCGTGGATCCATGGAGCCCCTGAGCTTCCCCTCATTTGCAAATATTAACTTGGTGTGGTTCATTAAACCGTCTTTGCACTTTATCTCCGATTCTGCGCCTGAGTCCGTTCAGTCAGCCTTGACAGTTTTACCTCACACATACGGATGCACTGGGGGCGGGGTTCAGTATCTTGTCCAAACGTATTTGGATAACATGCAGACTGGAGAAACTGGGAACCAACACTGATAGACCATTTAGTAGACTCCCCGCTCTGTCTCATTGAGTCTCTGTAAAGCAGGCGAAACCAAAAAACCGGACAAAAAAAAATGTCCTCTTAGTTGATCGACATGTCATATATTACAGCACCACCCTAATCCAGGTCCTACTTGTGAAATGGAGGGCAGTCGTATCTCTGCACCCATGGCTCGAGTGTTTGTGCATGCGACAGCATCTGACAGAAACGCAGCAGATGAGAATGACTTCTCTGGTAGCGCTTTGAGAAAACCCGACAGGACGTTTGCAGATCAGTCTTGTGATAAATCTGCTTTTCTTTGCCGGAGAAAAAAACTAGATGTATTTTTCACTTTTGGTGTTTTGGATTCAACTGATAGTTTGTTTCTTCTTTAGAGCTCCATGAACTACCCCAGCAGAAACCTGCAGTCCAGCCATGATCCGACTCTTTCCTCAGAATAACAGCCGACTTCTTCTGCTGTGTTTCTCTCCATCATAGCGCAGCTCAGTCAGCGGTAAGATCGAGTTGTAAATAATATTTTAGCTCCTGTCTTGTAAATGCTGATGATGGAGATCTACTGCAAACTGCTGCAGATTAAAATAAAGAAGTTAGCTGAGCAGAACTTTGACCCAACCGGACTGTTTATTTCATAAAAGAGCCCGTCTCCTGGACAGACACCAGACACATTCGCCCTGCCTGGAAACATCAGGTCGTGAACTGCACTAATGATGTGTTTGGATGCTGCTGGATGGTTTACTCTCCCAGCTCACTCGTACAAGTACATCCACACATGACCAATCGATACTACACACTGAAGCAGACAGGCTAACAGCTGTCTGCCGAGGCAAAGCACGTGCTTTTTGTGTTTTTTTATAGATTGTCCTCACCAGAAAACCCTCTTCTTGTCCTCACAATAAGTTGATACTGGATGAAGCTGAAGATCCGCAGTAGTGTTTCCAACATGTACTGAGGAGTGAGAGTGAACTGCTGTTTGTCCTCTTGACCAGTGTACTTGTACTATGTCAGGTGTTTTTTGTGTATGTGTATGTACTTTGGTGTTATCGGCCTTGCGGGCTACTCGAACTGAACTGAAGTTAAATGTAGTGCCACATCATTACCCCAAATATTAATTTGTCAAGCTCAATTAAATTCAATTTTAGAACAGTCCCCTCAAAGCGCTTTATATTCTAAGGCAGTGGTTCCCAAACTTTTTTTGCTAGGCCCCCCTTCGTTTTACAAGACAAC
>VUQG01019650.1:13643-39000 GCA_015106755.1 Etia nguti | reverse complement strand
CACTTTGTTAGGTACTTATTAGGTAGGAACAAGTTGTTCTGAGTATTTTAGACACTGTTGACCTGCTGGGATTTTCCCACACAGCCATCTCCATGGTTTACAGAGGATGGTGCGAAAAACAAAAGAAACCCGTTACATCCAAAGTGCAGAAGAGCATCTCTGAACGAACAGCATGTGAAACCTTGAATAAGAATAGCTACAGCGGCAGAAAACCACTCCAGTCAGAAAAGAACAATAAATTGAAGGTATAATTCACAGTGGCTCACCATAGAAGATTGAAAAGACATTGCCTGGTCTGAGCAGTTTGAGCTTAGTACCAACCAGCACCACAGCCTACCTGAGTATTGTTGCTGGCCAAGTCCATTCCTTTACGGTGATGTCACAAAGCTCAAATCATCTCAAACTGGTGTCTTGAACATGAAAATAATAACTTTTGGGATGCGATGGAAAGCAGTAAGGTGTATCTAATAAAGTGGCCTGTCATTTGGACCTCAGCGTCCAGAAAGACATTTAGATACAGATTTATAGTTTATGGAGAGGAATGAGTATTTTCATGTGTCATAATTTACACCGCAGTGTCGTTTATGTGACAGTCTGACTGATGAGATTAATCTGGAATGAAGAAGTCGCTGCTCTCACTCTGATGAGGCTGCAGTGATATTTTAACATCACTGTACAGATGGGAAATTCTGAGCTGATATACTTTTTTTTTTTTTTTTACAGCTCCTTTTCTTCTAAGAAATAGGTGGTGGGTGGGTGGGCAGAATGTGGGGTAAAAATAAAGAGCAATGAGAATGAGTCACAGCTTCTTCAATCCCGGGCTGGATATAAATACATCCACATAGACACACGTACGTGCATACGCTTCTCCACGCGTGGCTGACATTACATAAGCTGCAGCGTGGGAGGTGTGATGTGAGGCATGTATAATTCATCAATGTGGGACTGAACTCGGAGGTATCTCGTACACCCAAGTGAGCCCCCCTAACGCATCAACGTAGTTTGGGGTTTGATGCACGCTCCTGCGTGGATGAACCTCGGTGTAAAATCGGCGAGTTTAAACTGACGGATGACCCAGAGGCTCCACGCCGCAGCAGAGAGCTGTTATCAAACGTGACTGAAAAGTGAGGAGAAGAATCGGACTTTTATCAGAAGTGGAAATGGGAGGATGTGCTGGAAAAATCCTGGAATATGGGGCTTATTTCATTCTGAGTCGATTCAGTTTATATTCATTTATGAACCACATTCATAGGTTTTTCATTTGGGGTCCTTTTTGTGTTCAATATTAACTTTGTATTAGCTCTAGTCTGGGCCTCCACCTGCTCCTTGTCTATGTTCCACATATAATAGTCACTTAGGTTCATTCTGGTTGTGCCAGCCCTGTAGTCTCATGGTTGACTGGATAGTTGATATTCCCAGAGCTGAGCAATTGATCAGACAGTCAAATTTTTTTTACATCCACAGCCTTAACTGCTTGAAATTAAGACATCTGGACTTCTGTTTGGTTCATGAAGATGTACTTTGGTAGAGGTGGTCCTGAGACTAATCATGTGACTTTCATGATTAGTCCAGTTGCCTGCATTTTAAGAACTTGAGACTACCTTGACTTTGAGTACTAAGAACCTACACAGAGATACTGCAGTGAAAGCCTTTCAGGCCAGTCTTGGTAGATGGCTGCCTACCGCTGAGCCTGGTTCTGCCAGAGGTTTCTTCCTGTTAAAAGGGAGTTTTTCCTTCCCACTCTCGCCAAGTTTGCTCAAGTTGGGGTTTTCTCTGTATTATTGTAGTCTTTACCTTACAATATAGAGCACCTTGGGGCTGAATTGAATTGGATACACTGAACTGAAACAGGATACAAACTGTGGTTTCTGAGTTCATAGCCACCACCAGCCATCCTAATATCTTATTCAGCCTACCCCTGAAAAACACCCCTGCATTTTCACAACTTTGGACTCACCCACACCTGGGATTGGTGACTTAATCTTGGACTAGTTAACCCCCAGTAAAAGCAGTTGTAGGAATGGCTGCTTTTTGTTGAGGTCGAGCATAAACAGCAGCAGTCGCAGCATGGCACACCATCTGCATAGAAACTTTATGTTAACTTGTCTGGGGCATGTCTAATCTGGGGCAGCACGTCTTCCCAGCTCTAATGTGTAACGCTGGAAGGTTTGATTATGAACACATTAAACACAGCATATTTTATATACATACATATATTTGTCACTTTTATAGTAATACACATTCCTGGAATCTTCTCACATGAACAAGAAAAGTTATTATAATTTCAGTTCAGAATAACAAGTTTAAAATAAAAATCACAAAAAGGTTAGCAGGTTTGGCAGAGTTTCTCCCAAGATGGAGAACATATAGATATCTGAAGCAATTCAATAAAGCAGGTCTTCTTTAAACTCTAAGACTTCTTCAGTTTTTGTTGACCTGCATTAAATTACATTATCTTGAGAGAATTATCAGGTTTCTGTATGTGTAAACTCTGTAATAGTGGATTTTTTGGCAGAGCTGCTGCACATGTGTTTCTAATAAGGCACTCAGCCCGTGTATATATATATATATTTCCCTCACTCAGAGCGGAAAATAACAGAAGATACTTTTGATACCTTGAGGAGAAAGTTGTGGAGCATATCAACAGCTCGTTTTATTTGTGTAACGTGCATTTTATGGACCAGATTGAGCCTTTAACACACTATGACTATCGGTTTCGTCTAACCTTTAGCAAATCTGTCCATCATTCTTCTTAACCGGTCATCCAGGGTCACGGTGTGGCTGGAGCTTGAAACATGGTATAATACAAGATCTGAGATTTCACTGATTGATCGTGTTGGTATTACAAGGCTGGATAGAACCATGTTTTCCATCCAAAAGCTGCAGCAGAAATCAAGATTCACTCGATCAAAGTCTTTCTGTGTTTAATTGTCCCAATTTGTGTGAATTGTAGGCTCAGTTTCCTGTTCTTAGCCTGCAGGAGTGGCACTCGGTCTGGTCTTCTTCTGCAGTAGTCTATCTTCTATAAGGTTTGACATGCTGTTCAATCAGGGATGCTCTTCTGCATACCTCGGTTATAATGAGTAAAGTTGCTGTTGCCTTCCTACCAGCTCAAAGCAGTCTCCTCTGACCTCTGGCACTGGGTATTTCTTATTTTCAAACTAGCCCATCTCACACTAACATCAAGCCACATTTGCTTTTCTTTCTCACTCTGATACATAATTAGAAATTCAGCAGGTCATCCTGATCTTGTCCACATGGCTAAATACATTCAGGTATTGTCACATGATTGACTGATTAGAAATTTGTGTTAAAGAGCAGCTGAACAGGTGTCCCTAATAATGCGTGATTTGGATGTTGTTATTTTACCCGTTGACATCGACACCGTCAGCTGTTTCCAGGTTGATCTGAATTTTTATCTCCTCTGATTGAGTGAAGGTCCCACATCTTGATGAGCTCCCGTTTTCCAAAATCAACACTGTAATACGGACACTTTCCTAAACTTTGGCTTTTATTGAATGCCTGTGAAGATATCACAGGCCTCCTGCAGGTTAACATGGCACGCTCCGAGGTGGAAAATTACAAGTCGGTACAAAGTCGCCCTGGACTAGGATGAAAAAACCCCACAAATAAAAAGAAATGCAGCTACAATAAAGACTCGAAAATATTTAATAACTAGGTGAAACTGGTGAAAGGAGATTCTTAAAGAGGCTTTATGGTTTTTTATCGGTTATTTTTGAGCCTAACAAGAAAGCTGTGGCTCAAAAAAGACACCAGTTGATAAAGTCATTCCCACTGAAACCTGAATGATTGCTCGATAGAACAGTAACTGAGATAACACTGAGCAGTTTCAAAGGTTAACGGGTTAAAAATCTCCCACACAAACATACTCTTTGGCCCACATTTAGTTTGTTGTGATCTGGTCACTCCGACTGCTTGGCTGCTCTTATAATTTGAATTAAATCTCCAAAGGGTTATCTGCATGAGACTTGAGCATTTACCATATTAAAACATATTTAAACCAGTACATAACTATATAAAAATGTGGGTAATAGTTACAGCAGTTACAGTGTGTGTGTGTAAGTGTGTTTTGTCCACAGGGGGCATGAGAGCGCTTCAAACCCAGTAACCACTGTATGAATCTGCACTGCAGCTTGCTCCTCAGCAGTAATCCCACAAAGCCCACAAATTGTAGAGTTTACATGATCCGGGATGTCTGCGGCACTCTCCTGAAACAGTTTAATTTTTCACTAATAAGACTGAAAAATAATATGTGGTTAAAACGTATCTTCCAGGGGGAAAAAAGCAAAAAAACTTACTTGAAAGGCAGAGTTGCTGCCAGCAGTCGTATCCAGAGAGCAGTAAAGATTGCACTGGGGAAAGCCTGTATTTGATTTTGATTGCGGCTAATATAGTTAAACTGCATAATGTCCCATGTTTCCAATCCCCAGCCCTCAGATTGGAGTGATTTATTACCAGTGAAGATGAAGAAGTGAAATAAGTGTTGCTACATTCAGGAATTACTGATTGAGGAAACCCAGCGCAGAGCTTTAAATCAAATAGTAAACCCTTCTGTTTAATGTGTTTAAGGTTTAATGTGAAGACAAACATGACTAAAGAATATAATTAGTGTATATAGCTGGATTACAGTTTGGGAAGACCTTTAAGGCCCCTGTTTGACCCTAACAGTTAGAAATGACCCACTTTTAAACATCCTGTTTTTTGTGGGGCGAATACTTCATTTTATATGTCAGCAACAGTAACCGAGACGGTTTCATTTCCTCATTAACTTCAGATGACAGTGCGGTGAAAGAATGGAGCAAGAAACCAAAACAAAACAAACTAGTTAATCCAAAATTAAATGATACAAATATGTGAAATATGACGCTGCAGCCAGTGACTGTTTGTCTTAGCCCGACATGCGGACAGCAGCGGGTAGACAGCTCGACTAGTCCGAACAAAATCTGCCAGCAAGGCCCTCTAAAACAAACATGTTTGATTAATCTGCACGAGGAAACAAAGTCTGTGCTGGTTTTATGTCGACCTCATTCTGACAGGACCGAGGAAAATTTCTGTACCGGGCTGAGAAGGTTGTTAAAAAGTTGTGGATTTTTAAAATATTTTTGGTGTTTCAATGCATCCTTTTTTATTTTATAGATACTGATGTTCACAAAAATTAAAACAAACAAACAAACAGCTGACGTCTGAAAAATACATGCAAGATGATCTGTAGCATTGATGTCTTAGTCAAGGTTACTAGGTAAACTTTCCTTCTAACATAAATAACAGACCAGTAAAATTAGGTATCGAAATCCTTTTAACTGAAATAAAATTATAAGCTAATCACAAAACCATCAGAGTGGACTTAAATGACAGAGGGCAGTTAAACTTAATTATGAATTAGTTTCAGTCTTTTTAGCTGACACAGCTGAAGGGCCGGTGAGCTCGTGCCATGGCGAGGTGTCAGTTCACAGTTCAAAAGAATCGCTGCTCCCCCATTGGTCAGTGATCATCTAACGGGTCTTCATCCAAATTCTGCTGTCAGTCAAAAGAAGTGTCATGAGGTAGTACATCACTGATGTTCTGGTTAAACTTAGTCAACACAGTCTGAGAAGGCTTTGGCTCACTGAGGATTTTTTTTAATGCTCTGAATTTCTTATATTGTGACAGAAAGCAGCTATGTTATAATAAAGAAAAACTAAGGCTTTCTATCTGTCTTTTGTACACATGTAAACTGAGTTTGAGGTAAATGAAAAATCCCTTCCAGGGTGAAGATCTTCAAAAATTTACATGTGGCAAAGGAAAATGGAGATTTTGTCTCAAAGATCAAAGGTGTGTACCTTTATTTCCTTGTCACACTGTGCGATGTGTTATAGCTTCTGATGTTGCTTTAGCATGCTGTTGAAAAATGCTGGACATGATTTTGTTGTGTTTTTCACGTGAACACAGAGAGATTTATCAAAGTAAAAGTGGGGAATCTCTCTTTTACCGTGTATGTGTGGATGTAGCCCAAAAGAATCAAATAAACTCAACTTAAAGCTTAACATTTTCCACCAACAAAACACCGATACTTGTTAGCTTGTTACTTGTTAGCATACAGAATGGTAGCGAGACTTTATGTCTTTATGCTATGCTAGCTAAACAGCTGCAGATTGATTGAGGGTACAAATATCACTGGTAGTTGATCTGACCTTTTTATAGGACATGAGCATTGATAGGTAGCCAAAATGCAGGACTTTGAAGTCAGACGTGACTGGATGATAGAGGTTGGTGTGACATGTTTTTGTTTGTTTGTTTACTTTGTACTCTGATCCCCAGTAGAAAACATAGCGTAGCTCACAAAAACAAGATCCGAGTTGTAATGAGCAGGATTTATCTCGTAATTTGACACAAATGTCAGATGTTCGGTACCCCTGCGTGGGTTTGTGGAGAAATGTGAACCCCACAAAGGTCTGACCTCAGATTCAAGATTTTCCCTCCAACTCTCAGCGAACAATTAATGACTCCATAAATCGCATTGTGGAGGTTTCCCACTGACCTCCAGGGCTCCCTGCTTCAAGCACTGTGCTGCCTTGATGCTCCCCAGGGCCCACACTCACAGGGACAGTGGAGGGTCATTAAAAGCTGCCTGTAACCCATAAATCAGCTGATAGATGAAGTACCAAGGGAGCTGCATCCGGCTCCTCCTCACCGCCTCAGCTAGTGCAGCATTTTCCAAGCAGAACCACTGGGTTTGCTTCCTGCCCTCTTTTTTTTTTTTTTCCAGAGAAGGATCTAAAAGTAGCAACGACGCAGATGACTTGATCTTTTTTTGTTTTGTTTTTTCAATTATGCTTTTTCCGGGAAATGTTTTCCAAGCATTCAGAGTTCAAACAAATGGCACTGGCAAGACTTTAATGAGTTGATGTCACATGAAAAATTGACTTTTAGAAACCAACGCAAACTCACTGTACAGCTTTCAAAACTCCTAACTACATAAACACACATTTATTTCAGAAAAGCCTGGGAAAAATATTTGCAGTCGTTTGAACATGTGGTGTTTTCTAGAAGTTTCACTTCAGTATTCCTGTATCTTTTTTTCTTTTTAAGGAAGCAGTCCAGTGCTTGCTGTCAGAGGCATGTTTACATCAGCAAATGTGGATGTCGCAGTCAGTGGAGGTTTATTTATAAACTACAGTGACAGGTAAAAGTCAAAACAACACCTTAATAAGGTGTTTGTCCACCAAGCGCCACCAGAACAGCTTCGGTGGGTCTGATTCGACTGGACACGTCTATGAGGTCGCACATGAGGTCGCACATGATGTCACAGTGCCTTTAAAGACGTTGCCTAGCAGCAGCACGGAGAAGACCTATAAAAATGAGACCGCCACTCATCTAAAAGACCTCAAACTCTGGTGCCCGCACTTGCCAAGGTTTATGAGAAACACAAAGAACAATAGTGACAATGACTCACTGCTCATTATACTTAGGCTGGGCTTAAATGTCCCTACAGGGATCAATAAAGACGTCCTCATCCAGCTTCTCCTCATTTCCAAAATGTCAGATAAGGACACTTCGTCAGGTTTACCAAGTGTCCTTATTTGTTCAGTTCAGTTTCATTTTATTCACAAATCAATTAAAATGCAGTTACGATTATAATGATGCATAAAATTGGGCATTTGTTAACCAGGACTCCACAAACATCTATCTAAGAGTTGTTAATAATGGCCCAGACATCAAATAACATGCATTAAACACAAATGTCTAAAAGTCACTAAAATAAATCCCTAAAATGTATCATAAAATTACTGATGTACTGATGTACAGAACCTGCTGTAAATCTTCAAGGTGTTTTAAACATTGCTCAGAAAATACCCATCGTATTGCTATTAACATCATATAGTATTAATATAGTGTGGCATTTAAATGATGCTCAGCTGGCAATAAAGTATCCTCCTTAATCCCCACACCATTACATCACCAAAACCAGCCTGAACCATTGAACCGCAGCAGAAATAGAGAATCATCAGATCAGGCAACGTGTGACTTGTAGCCTCAGTTTCCTGTTCTTACTCTGCGGGAGTGGCAGCCGGTGTGGTCTTCTGTTGCTGTAGCCTGCTTTAAAGTTTGACGTGTGTGTTCAGAGATGCTTTTCTGCATATCTTGGTGGTAACAAGTTGTTATCTGAGTTGCGGTTGCCTTTCTAGCAGCCTAAGTGCAGGCTGGCTATTCTCCTCTGACCTCTGACATCAATAAAGCATTTTCACCCAGAGAACCACTGTTCATTGTATATTTTCTCTTTCTTGGACCATTCTCTGTAAACCACAGAGATGGTTGTGTGGGAAAATCCCAGCTCAGCACCATGGGCTCACCGTGCCTGATTGCATCTGATTGGTTGTGTTAACGAGTAGTCGAACGCCCTCCGTCGGCTGGCCGTGAGCCTTCTGCGTGGACTTTGTTGTCCCTGTGCCAGTGTGGTTTTTCTCTGCGTACTCTGGCTTCCTCCCACAGTGCAAATACATGCTGATTAGGTTAACCGGGGATTCTGAATTGACTGTACGTGTGAGTTTAAAAGGACTGACGACCAGAGCACCTTGCTATATGGTCTGGTAATCATTTGTGTTCCCGTGGGGATGCATAGCTGAACTTTTTGAGCCAAAGAGATTCACTCAGGTACTAGAAATTTTCCAGTCTTTATTATACCCATGTTTCCTTCTATTTGTGGTAGTTTTCAATATAGTAAAAAAAAAAAAAGAATTCTGTACATCTTGTGAGTTTGTGGTTACTTGATGCAAGTGTCCGTCTTACGGTGTTGACTTTTTAAAAGACTCAAAATGTGGGACATTGTCTCAGCATGTGCGGACAGGATTGCTGTGCAGTCCTAAATGAAGAACACCACGTGGTCAGTGTAGCTGCAGACAGTCCTCCTCCTCCCTCCATCTGTACCGGGCTTCCTCCAGACGCTACCACCTCTAAAGCTTCCTGGAGGGTTTTAGCTGCCGTTCCTGAGAATGCCCAGACCTGTTCGCAGCACCAGTGTTTACACCTGGCTCCCCATGACCGTGTCTCCCTGCACACTTCCTTATGTGAACCTTTGTAGGTTTTTTTTGTTGTTGTTCTCCCTCACTATGGAAATCAGTGCTAAACTGTGCATCCGGTGACTCAAAAAGTGAAACTAACGGGGGAACACCATGCACGAAATATAAACAAGAACGGAAGTGGGATGGCCTCACAATGAGATCGTGACTCAGAGGAAAGCAGCCTTTCAGAATTATCAACAAAGAAACTTTTTCCCCCTCGTTTGAAGTCGTTTCAGACAGTTTATGGTGCGCTTTGTTTTTTTAATTTGGTTTGGTTTGGTGGTCAGAAACAGAGCTACTGTAATGTAATGCCGCAAACTAACAGAGGCACACTGAAAAAATACAAAGCACATGTCATTAGCTTGATAATATGGCCCATTTGAAATCGGAGGTGAATATTAGACGTGGCAAACCTAACATCAATAGTATAGCTAAACAATTATATTTCAAATTAGATTAAAGAAGATAAGATACTGGATGATAAGCTGCTTAGGCTAGCATTATCATAATTAACTGCCAGGTGTAAGCATTTCATGAACATCAAGAGGCAGCTGCGAGTCTTCAAATGTTATCCTCAGAGAGACGCTTGGTGGGATTAATGGATTAGATGCAAATAAACAACCCGAAGAGATAAAAAGATGATAATTAACCATCAAAAACCCAGATTGGACATGCTATATGCTAAAATTCTATAAACAGCTAATAGACTTTATGATTTTTAGTTCGATTTGCCCCTAAGCAGCTTGTGTGCTTTGGTCCAAACATGCAGCTATGTGTAAGTTACTGCTACTACAGCTACTATATAATAATGCTATTTTACAGTGTGTATGCGTATATAAAGTATATATGTTCCACTGTTTTGTGACCTGATCTAGCTCTTAAGCACAAGTACTGGCCTGTACTGTGAATTAAGCGGGATTTACCCTGGTAGATTCAGATGTAACTCAGGTGTTTACAAGGTTACAAAGATGGCTCACTTCTGTCATGGTAACCTGTGTTACTCAGGAGCAGGTTACGTTTGAGAAAAGAGATCCAACCACTGCATCACAAATCTGGTAGAATCCCTCAGACCACGAAACACAGGCTCTCTGAAGGTAGGTGTTCTCCTTCCCTGATGAGGATCAATAAAAATATTGATGGAACAGTTTTAATCATTAATGTTTCTTTTTCTGTGGGCTGCAAGAACTTATTTTAACCTCTTTTTTTTTTATTATTGGAAGCAGAGGTAAACAGGAAAGGGTCCAGGAAAGACTCTAACCCAGGCCTTTGCAACCTCCCGGGGTCATCCAGGTGAGCTACAGCAGCACTGAGGTTTGCTGCTCTCTAGATATGATCCTAAAACAGAGCACTAATGCCTATTGTTTAAAATATCCAAGCAGGCTAAACCCTGTTATTGGTTTAAATTCATCTTCGATATTGCTCTTTGTTTAACACCACTGGGGCTGCAGCTAGAGGAGTAAGGATAAAGCTGTCTTATGGACATCTAAGCAACATATTAATTTAACTGAGCACAAAATTAATTACCGTCGGATCCTGCTGTGTCTGTGATACTGATACGTCTGTTAAAAACACCACACAGTTGCCATCTTTTGTTGGCTTTCCTTTCTGGCTTCAAATCGGCTAAACTTTGTTAATACTGTAGATCTTTTGCAGACAGACTGAGAAAAACACTTGAAGGACACACACATTTATACACTTTTCCTCTCGCTCTCACATAGCGCTGATTTGTCTGCAGCTGCTGTGTTGCTTTGAGCCTGTAGCGAGTGCGTAACCTCTTCATATTTTCCTATTTTAACAGTTTTATCCATCCATTTTCTTCTGCTTATCCAATCTAGATTAAATGAATGTATTGTAGGTGTCATAAGGCAAAAGGTGGGGTATGTCTCGAGTGGACCGCCGATCTGTCGCGGGGCTAACACAGAGACAGACAACCATTAAAGCTCACATTCACAGTGACTGACAATCAAATTAACCCCATGTAGATCTTTAGGTGGAAGCTGGAATGCCTGTTGAGAATCTGTAAACGCCACACAGAAAGGCTCCAATAAGGATTCAAACACAGGACCTGCTTGTTGTGAGGCAATAGTACAAACCACTGCACCAGCACGTCAACCCTTACAATAAAATCAGTTGCTCTCCCATTGACAGACCTGCCTATGTTTCTGATTGGTCAGACGCTGCCAGCCCTACACCTTTATCATGAACCTCCTCGTGCCTAGGAAACCCCGGGTTGACTTCTGTTGTCTAATTTCTGACGTTAGGCCAAGTGAAGCCAGATAACAGAAGTATATCTTGGCTTTTGTCGAACATGCTTCATATACCAGGCCCCAGTCTTCGATTTAGTGGTAGCTATGGCTCTGTTTACAAACACTGCGGTCAGAATATATATTTATTTTTTGGCTTCGAGTCCTCTAATGAGGTACAGCCCTCTTTAATATGTCTTTCTGTTTTTGTTTGGATGGATGGAATATCTGAGTGTCTTCTCCTGCTTTCCTCTCAAAATACTTTATATATACTGTCATCTGACACTCAAAGCATTTTCCCTCATTAGTACTGCCTGGCCTTCTTGGCTGCTGGGATTTTTCCCTCTGTGGCAACGTCACTGGAAATGTTGACACAACACAAGGCTTCTCCTGAAAACACTCTTCTACTTAAGGATCCAGGATTCCGGTCTGGCCTCCCTGACCTCCCACATCCTACTCGGCGAAGCCGCTGAGATGTCGTCACGGCCCCGGCTCGGTGTCGTGCGCCAGTTTGCAGGTTTGTTTCTGCAGCTGAATGGAAAGTCTGCCAGTGATTCACTGACAGGGACTCAATAAAGGGCAACAAAATCCGAGAGAAGAAGAAGAAGGATGTTGGCCGTACTTTAAAGACTGGCTTAAAAAACATTGGATTTTTTTTTTCCTCTGGACTCGTATGTGGGTCACAAGGGAACAGTGAAAAAGGAGAATTTATTTTTCCTAAAGGCTCTTTTTGCAGTTCTGTGGAGCCTGAAGAGGCCACAAATACAGAGCTTACCTCAGCTATATATTTTCCAAGGAGGGCTGTGTTTAAAGCTGGCTAAGGTGATTTCTTTCTCACCATGGATTAGAGCAGAGTGCACAATCTCTGTGACATCTTTCCACCGTCAACTCCACATGCTGTACAATGCTTAAAGTCAGCGTAGAAGGTGGCTTTTACTTGAGGTATTCCCAGCTTTAACCAAGACGGTTTGCACAAACATTTAAATAGGTAGAGACGTCAGTTTCTGACCACAGTGCACGCTTACTCTGAGCTGTCTAGCTTTGATGGCGCTTATCATTCGATCACTGCGCAGCTCAGCACAGCCATGATGGATGACACAGGGATACTGAGAAAAGCTCAACTAACATATAAACTTAATTTTTAATGGTGAATATTTTCTTCACAGAAGTCCAAAATACACATGTAGACCGCTTGGGCAAATTACCATTCGCCCTCAAATATTCTCAAGAGGATAAAGAAACCGCATTGTTGCTCCTGCATCTGAGGTTCGACTAATCAACCAAGGTTCAACACCCTTAGAGTTAGGGTAGCGCTCAGTCATTCAAGGGCTACTCTTCCACACTGAAGGAGAGCCAGTTGTGGTGGCTCGGCTATTTGACAAGGATGCTTCCTGGGCGAGATGTTGTGGCAATGTTCTACTGGAACGAGGCCCCGGGATAGACCCAGGACACACTGGAGAGATTATATCTCTTGGCAGGGAACACCTGGGTGTTTCCTCGGATAAACTGGAGGAAGTGGCTTTGGAGAGAGAGGTTTTGGCTTCTCTGTTTTTCATGCTGCCTCCGCAACGTGGCCCCGGATAAGCAGGAGAAAATGGATGGATGATAAATATTTTTGGATCTGTGAATGAGATTTTTGCGAGAGTTCAATTAGAATTTGCCAAGAAAGGTTCCGCAAAAGCAAGAGAATCCCAGGGTTAATTTCTGTTTCTGTGAGACAAATTACGTACATGCCACACAGGATCGATGAGAATATTAGCCAAGGAGAACTGATTCTAACCTGATTTAACTATAAAAGATGAACGCAGCCACCACGCCATCGACCTCTGGTTCCTCTTATGAAGCCTCGAGCAGAGCGGTTTTGCCATTTTGGCGTTTTGAAAACCAGATGAGTGAGGGATGAGTACTCATGTCCATCTTTTATATACAGGCTGTATATTGTGTTATCATCCCTTGTAAGAAACCTAAAGTAGCTTGGTAACACTTCATATTACAGCCTGTGACTTGTTGTGTAATTTCCCAGCATTTGTAATTCTTCTGCATTCGTGGTGCCATTTTCATTACAAAAAATTCCTGATGATGCTAAAAATGTAGGTTAGTGAGTGGAAAAAAGGAATAACAACTGGTGGTTTGAAAGGAAAGCAGAAACAAAAATCATGCTCCAAGTATCTGTTTGAGTAATGAGTACCTTTAGGGTTTTTTTTGTTTTTTTTAAAGGGACGGGGGGTGGGTGGTGGTTGCTAATTATATCATAAGAAAGAAAGTGATGGGTAATTTTGGAACATTTTGAAAGGAAGGACGCATTCCATCTTTTTAGTGTTGGGATTTTAGTAAAGGAAAAAAATGTACCTTATTTTTATGATTTGTCCTCCAGCTGTTGGCAGCTGTGTGCCAAAGCCTACGATTTAGCAGATGTGGCCCTCTGAAAGTCTTTGGTATTACTATCGAACAGTCCACAAGCTCTAAAGTTAATTAGATCAGTGTTACTGATTTTTATCATCACGTACACTCAGTATCAAAGTTGCTGAACAGGTTACTTCCTGTCAGGTCGGGGGTGAATTATAGCCTCAAATAGTGCTGTGAGTAAAAGGAAAAAATACAAATCATGGCATGTAATAACAAAATAAAACTTCCTTCCTGAGCCTGGTTCTGCTGGAGGTTTCTTCCTATTAAAAGGGAGTTTTTCCTTCCCACTGTCGCCGAAGTCCTTGATCACACAGGGTCATCTGATTGTTGGGGTTTCTCTTTATTATTGTCGGTCTTTAACTTTAACTTTAATATGAGGCGACTGTTGTTGTGATTTAGCGCTACATAAATACAATTAAATTCTTCTAAACACCAAAAGACAGCACAAGATGTAGATGTAAAATAATCCATATTGATTAGATAATGGATCAGTTTGCTGACACATATCATTTTCTTATCCTTGCATGTCTTACATTTAGTAAGTCGTTTCCATAATTTTATTTTGCTTTACTGAATTATAAATAGCTCTTTACATTACATTTCATTTATTATTTTTTCCAGTTTAACTTTTATGGTATTTTATTTAGATTTTTAGTTATTGAAAAGCTTTCTTTATATAATATTTATTACTGAGAATTTATTTTTTGTATTATTTTTACTATCTAAGCTTTTTTGTTATAAGTTGTGTTTAATCTGTTTGGCCGCTGTGTCACAGGAATTTCCCAACTTTTCAGATAAAATATATCTTATCTTTGCTGTGTCGGGCTACATCCTGGACAGGTCATTAGTTTATCGCACAGCTAAAATAGGGAGGAGGGAGAACCAGTTATGCTCACATCCACACTTATGGCCATTTAACCAAACAGTAAATCTGAAATGAGTATATCAGAGGGATGAGGAGGGACAGTCGATATAATGGACAAAAAAAACACAAAGGACATGGAAGGAGTACGTGCAGAGGGTTGGTGTGAGGAAGATGATCTGCTGTGGGGATCCCCAAAAGGAGCAGCTGAAAGCAGAAGAAGAGCAAGACCATGATAGTGATTCTCAAACTGTGTACGCTGGTGCGCAGAAAAAGGGCAACCTCCAGAGTTTAAAAGTAAAGCCAACACTGAAGTGACAAAAACTGCAGTTCTTCTTCTGGCCTTTTGAGACTGGCTGGAAAAAAAAAGATTAAATTTCCATAGACTCTAATGTTAAAAGTGCACCATCATAACATTAAAAAGCATGTTTACAGCCTAATAAAAACAGTTTGGACTCTATGGAAAGTTTTCCCTTCCAAAACAACTCAGTTGCTAATCGACTTACGGGTGTGCCCTTGCTGTTTGACAGGTCTCCTGACACACTGGCAAGTGAGCTGATCGGCCTCATTCACTAGATTGCTGCTGGAGCCTTTTGGAGCGTGTTAACGGATTATCTCACTGGTATTATGGCTCGCTGTGGGGAGCAGACCATCCCGGAAGATTGTGCTTTACTTTTGGTGAGAGAAATTCTGGGATTTTTTTTTTTTTGTCTAATACTTGGCAACTTATTAGGAGGTATGTGTGTGTCTCTGGGTTACACCTGTACAGTTTATGAATGGAGCTAGCAAGTGTTAGCTGATATTTAAGAGCTCCACACTTTATTCCATATAAGGTAAAATCTACCTCCAAAAAAACAACATGCTGATGCTGAAGCTTCAAAATGTGAGTTCAAAACTGGTGGTTAATGTCACCATGGCTGTTTTTTAATACTCTCTCTTAAGGTTTTGAAGTCATATGACGGCTAATCACATGACCGGTAACCATGTCATTGTTTAGTCCCTCTGAAACCTTGTTTCTTCCACTGAAAAGAAAAACTCATCCACATCTCAAAATTTTGAGTTTATACATTTTAAATTTTAAGACAATAATTCAAAGTTTCCGGTTAGCTCTGCCAATCAGGAAGCTCTGTGAAGATACATCGTTTCCTTGTTACCTGGAAGAAGTAGGCTGAAAGCATCAGCTGTCCAACAGTTTGACATGAATACACTGATCCATACGTTTATGCAGTTATGATTTGTTAGAAGGCATTCAAAGCTTCAATCCGCAGCAATCTGCTTGCAACCAAAGCAATCACAAGGTTTATGGTGCAGCAACCACCAGAAACTATTTTCCAATAACCACTTTTTCCTAGAAACTGGTTATTAGGCATAACAATTAATCATGTTCACATTTCAGCTTCCAATAAAATGTTCACTGCATAATCTACTTTAAGCTTTAAGCTCTCATTGTTTGTATTTCACTGCTGCAGTCCAACATCGTCTCTTATTTAAATGAGCAGAAAGGCGATAAAATTACCAAGCCAAATGTCTCTGGACAGACACATTACAAACAATTTTTAAAATATGTCAGATGTGATCAAAACTTTGAAAAACCCCAGCTCCATTGGGACCGGGACCATTGTAACCGGGAACAGAAGCCTTCTTGGTGAACTGTCAGACGTGAATGGCGCTTTGAGACAGTGCTGAGAGCTGAGAGAGTACTCAGTGCTGTACCTTTCAACACAAAGAGACAGCTCTTATGTGGGGAAGTCTGTTATTGTATGGCTCAGGAAGCCAGGAGTGCCTCCCTGACCTTGAATTCATCTGGCTGAGCTGATTGCTTACGCACAGTAATGAAAGCTGACACACACGGTTGCCGTTCACCCACTGACAACACGCACATTGTACGGGTTGAGAGCTTACATCACTTTTTTTTTTTTTGTTCTGTTGGCTCTGCTCTGGTTGAAAGCCATAAATAACAGGACTGTTCCTGTTCAGGTAGTAAAATGTGGTGAATGTTTAATTTGTTTATCAAACAAGACCGCGGTGAGCCATCATAGCGGAAAGATGTTTCTCCTCTGGGTGACTGTTAAATATCTCTTAGGAAGAAGGATTTCCAGCCACCAGAGAGAGGCCATCTTGTTAGTAGCGTGGAATGCCATGGATGTTATGTCGTGTGGTCCTGTTAGTCCAAAAAAATGTGTGTACATGTACGTGTGTGTGTGTCCAAAGTCTGGTTGGGTAGGGAAGGGGTGGAGTCCTGGTGTTGCCGTAGCAACAGCCTCAGTTATGTAATATCATATGATGTGTTGTAAACAAAGCCTCCAGCAATGTGTACACCCCACCTTTTAGCAGCGCTGTGGAGGATACAAACCAGCATGCAGGAGTTACATTTAAAACCGCTCTGCTGTGTCTCTGCACCTCGAATGCAAAGGATCCTGCATGGATACAAATTAGTCTGAGAACAGGTGACATTACAGCCTCAAAATTTGCCTTTTACAACCAAGCATGGCACTTCTAATTGAAAAATCCTGAAATGTAGATGGAATCATTTGCACTCTGCTTCCTGATTCTGTAATGGTGCTTAAGTGGAAAACCCGTCTGGGGTGATATGTGTGTGACGCACAGCTTATCTCCACAGGACAGCCTGGGTGCCAAAACCATTGTACTGTAGTTGTATAGGGTGTTTATGGCTTGTTTGTTGCATCTCCACAGAAATGGAAAATGTACTGAGAAGAGGGGCGGCGGGGGGATGAAAGGACAGCACCCTATAAATACTTCAGCGACATCAATCTTTATCCAAATGCCTCTCTGTGTGCCAAGAGAAATAGGACACTCAGGCATTCCCTTATGAATACGCTCTTTCTTTGGAAGGTTGCATTCAGTAAATATCTATTTTTGATACGAGACGAAAGAAAAACAGCTTAAGAAACCCCATGAACATGGGTTACAGAAGGACACACACAGCAGTGCCTTCCCTTTACATAAGAGCCTATTGTTCAGGAGGACAGTTGTGGGCAGCTGTGCTTTTTATTTATTTTTTTTCTAGCCACTCCAGGATATTAATAGCCCTGCTGCCATTCACTAACACTGATGCAGGAGCAATTGAAGCAGTCTTATTCTTTTAATATGAAGTGTAATCATCCTGCTAGCCTGTCAGAGGTTGATCTCACTTGGCAGAGTTTGGGAATGTCAGGGAACTCAAGCTACTTTGGGCTGCTCCTTCATTCACAAGGGGTCAACACAGCGGTTGGCTCAGCATGTTTCATTTGGCAGGATTTTATGCTGGATGCCCTTCCTGACAGAACCCCGGGCAAAAATAAATAAATAAATAAACACTGCATTCAATAAATACATTCAGAGAGATGGAAATGAGACAGAAAGGGAGCCTGCTTGACCCTGAGATCCTTCCTAAGTCAATTTGCATTATCTTTAAGGTATGTAGGGTCAAGTTTTCAAACTCTGTTTCCTTCTGACCTTCGATGTGGATAAGGAAGGACTATTTAGCCGGTAGTAGTGAAGGCCAAGCAACTGACATTCAGAGTGAGTTTCTTGTTTACACCATGATTCAAAGATTTCTAGAGCCAAACAGTGTTGTCAAAAAAAAAAAAAATCAATACTCAGTAACTTTTAGTAATGATTAGTGTCTATCAGATACTCATTTACAGCATTATCGATACCAACATTGCTGTCTATGCTTCCTCCAGCAGACGCACAACTTCCCTGGCCACACCACCCGCTAGCAGCTGAAAGTAACATTCACAACACTAAACAACACTTTATGAGACATTTTGCAAAGTTCCTCTTTCACCATCGCTGAAGTATTTGGTTATCATAAAGGTTAGGCTGGCTGGCACACATGTTACTGTTAGCCATTTAACTGTTAGCAGATATGCAATAACCACATTAGCCATCTGTTAAGTTGTCAGTGAGGTGGCAGCTAGTGATGTAGGAGTAAGACAGCAAACCGGTATCAGCCCTGCCTTTTTGTACCATTATTAAATTAGGAAAGCATGTTTCTGCTAATTAAAACATTTTTCAAATGTCAAAATGTCAGTTTGGTATTTAAACATTTCAATTTAAAAATTATCTCCAAATTCCAAGTTGTGTATCTTGAAAATTAGACTAAAAGCCATTACACACTGAGTGTGTTGTCGAAAAGCAACACAAAATTCAGAAATTTCCAGATCAGATCTTTCCATCTAATGTAAATACAAACCGAACGCAACTCAAAAAACCCCACTGTGATAAAAATGAAGTCAACATCAGGGCATGATGAGCTCATCCTGATGTTTTTTAACAGGAAAAGCAACAAACTGAGACTCTGGGTCCAATTCACAGGAGAAGACCATTACTCATAAGTAGGTGGAAATTTGGAGTTACTTAGTCAGGAAGTCAAAATATTGAGATAAGACTTAGTTAAACCTGTTGTGCTTTTTTTTTTAAACTGCATATACAAGCTTCCATAACAGGCTTAATAGGTGTTATTTACCAGGATAACACAATTATTACCCTATTTGATTAGCAATGACAGTACCAGAAGCACAGCACCACCTCAGACAACCTGTTTATTTTCTTAAAATCGTAAAATATCTTAACATATTTGTCACATATAATATAAACCTTCCTGTATTTTGTTCACTATATAAGACAACATATAAATAGTGCTGTCATTGTTTGTGTTCTTCTAAATTTTATAGAAGACTGGAACAATACAAACAATGTGTGGCATCACACATGGTGTTGAGTATTTTCTTGGGTTATGCTATCGAGTTTGAAATGCCAGTATAATGACAACCCTAGAGCCAAAAATAATGTCACACAGCCCCCAGAGGTCTTTTGGACATGTCTGTAGTTTAACTAATCCATGTGTGATCGGGTTTGATGGATAATTGATGCAATTTTCACCTAAAGGAAGCATGTTTAACATAAAAAGAATCGGCCCTGACACAGAACCCTGTGGATGTCCATGACTAACTTTTGTTTATGAGATGATTCTCTGCTAAACAGTTTTATATAAATTGGAATCTATCAGCTAAACAAAAAGAATAGGAAACAAACAGGGGCGCCCTTGTCATCATTTGCACAAGCCTCGGTTTCTATCTGTCTAGAAAGGCCAAAACACAAATCTTGGCTTTTTTAAACAAAAAAAAGGGTCAGCGGCGTTCACAAGACTGCTTAGAGTCCTGTAAAAACCCCTTTTTCCTTATGAGTTTAGGTCGTTTTTAAAACAAATGAACCAAACAAGTTCAAATTCACACCTAATCAGATAGAACCTACGCTACAAGTAGATTTGCATGATGAATTTTAAGTTTTCGTGACAATACCTTGTAATTGTGAAACTGTGCCCCCTCAGAAAAAATGACTACACATAAACCCAAGGGGGGCCGGACTTAGACAAACAGGCAATAAGAAGCAGTTTTTCACTGATGCCAGCGCAAACCTCTGACGGCGTGATCAACTGTCTTCACAAGCAGATTACATAAAGTTCAATATCATCAACACAGCAGTCAGAATTCATTCAGTTTTTTACTTGTTAAATAGGTCTGCAGCACCGATTTCTGCTTTCACCCGTTGCAGTACTATAAATCTAAACAACCTTCCAGGCTAATAACACATTTCTGCTGATCCTTAGAGACACACGTGGATCGGCTCTAGCTACGACCACAAAGTTGTTGTTTTTTTATTTGATCTCTGCTTGAATTGAATTTAGGTAACACGGAGGCATCTGAGGGCTTAGTTCATAAACAATTGTTCTACTCTTGGCGATGTGTTAGCTCAAACCAAACAAGCTTTCTTCTCAGGAAAAATGTAGTTATGTAAACACACACACACGATACCCTCCTCGCTTTGCGCTGAAAACCCCAAAACATTTCAGTTTCAGTGAGTGTACAGACAGCAGTCTCATAGAGAAGAATGAGAATCCTTTGCAACAGCAGCCGCTGCCAGTTTAGCTGGTGTTAATTGACAAAAAGCCTTGTTGTATTCGAGAGAGAGGAACTGAATCCCCTTCATGACAGCCCTCATTCATTCACAGAAGATGAACCGCACAGAATCACTGCAGCAATTTTCAGATCTGACTGTGAAAAGACAACAATTTGTTCCTGTTCTTGCAGAAAAAAAGTTCCACTATTCAAATGTGCCATTTTAAGTTGTTACAGTTGAAACAGGTGAGTCATAAAGCTGAACTGAGCCAGGAGTCCTACTCTGCAGACTGCAGGAAGCCTGTGATATGGTGGTGGGCGGCTGTCACAAAATAACTTATTAATGGTAGATTTGCCTCACTGCAGCAAAGTTTCTTCGGGTGGTGGTGTGTTTCTCAGAGACTTTTTGCAGCATATGCAGCTACTGACATATTCAACAATGAGTTCAAGATGCATTTTATCTAATCGTCATCTTCTTTTTCTTTTAATACACTGTTGCAATAGGATGGAAATTATACCAGGAGGCTTCTTAGACATGATGTTGCTTTCCTAATGCACTTCAACTGGTTACTGGGCGAAATCATTCATTTTATTTATGCATTTATCTGAGAGCTATTTTAGTGCATGGGGTAAAAAAAAAAAAACAAACCAGCATGACCTTTTGCATTCAGTGATGTGTCATTGCTGGGCTGGACCAAGTCACACTCACCGTGACTGTGGAGCCAGGAATACAGACATGGGATAAAAATAACAACACCAGTGCACCCAGGCAACTGCTGCAGAGCGTTCTGCTGCGGATCACATTAAAACACCCACAGCTTAAATAAATAATAATAAAATATATCATTAGAGTCAACGTTTTAACGGTTCGTGTTGTTCCACAGACCTCTGTGTGCGCCTGAGTGGGCTGTGAGAACATGTAGCATTATTGCTTCATGGTATTGTTTCATGCTTATTAAAGGAAACTGAGCAAGAGGTAAAATTTCCCTCCATGCTTGCAGGTTTCTCGTCACCTATAAGGCTCGCAAAGATGAAGCTGCAGTGGAAAATGTGAGTTAAAAGCTGTGTGTAAAAGAGAGTGTGGAATCACAAAGGTCACGTAAGACATAACACATTTGATACTGTAGAGAGAGACCAGTAGATTTGTACGTTTTGTATCGTTTCTGCTGATCAAACACAAAGACAGCAGACTGTTTAACTTACAGTTCCTGTCAGGTTTAGTCACATTAGCTGTTATTGTTCATTAACTGCATTTAGTGAGGAATTTAAATCAAAAATCAACAAAAGGTTTTTTATAGCAAAACTGCCAGCAGGGTTTCATGGGAGAATATTTTTTTCAACTTCCTTTTAATAATGCAATTATGCTTTTTATTGCCAAATGTCTGAACACCTGTATATGAATAAAAAAAAGGCAGATCTTCCTCAACTATCTTGGTTGCCTTCATTAGCTGGTGGACTGATTTCATGCAAGGAATGTGACGCCTAGTGAACAATTCCAAGTGAGGTCCAATGAGCTCATGTTGAGGACGAGAAAATAAAAAACAATATGTATTTGGACAGTTCTTCCCTCATAACAAGTTTAGCATGCTAGGGTTAAACAAAGGTTCAGCTTCTGAAGGAAATGGGTGGCCACAACACAGGATGCTGATGTGGTGATGGGCTGTGCGCACTGTCAACAGGCTGGAAGAACTGGAAGATACAAACAGCCTTTATACAACAGGTGGGTGAGCAGGCTCTGTCTCCTGAGGAAGCTGAGATGCTTAAAAATATGCAAAAAAATGCTGGAGATTTTCTGTCAGGCAGGTGTGGAGAAGTTAATTTAAATGTACGCTTACAGTACTGTGCAAAAGTCTGATTTATTTGTATTATATTAGGCAGTAGCTTCATTTTACAGCACGACCGTGAGCCCAAACACAGTGCCAGTAGAGTAAAAGCATACCTGTATAGAAAAACACACAACGAAACACTATCAGTCGTGGATTGGCCAGCCAAGTGCCGGCACCTCAGCAGTATTGAACCACTGTGGGGTCATTTTGACAGAAAACAGAACAAAAGGCAGACAACATTCAGAGAAGAGCTTTGAATGACCTTCAAGAAGCCTGGAGCACTGTTCCTGAAGACTACTTAAAGCTTAACTAAGAGCGTTCAGGCTGTGTTGGAGAGTGAAGGAGGTCATACCAAATATTGACTTTCAAGCTCATTAGGATTATACAAACTCTCTTTTTGCCTTTTATAGTGCATTTCTTTTGATGTTTTTACATTAAATTAAATAGCTAAACCTAGTTCTCATTTTTCTGGTAAATAATAAAGAAATGAGGGTTGGGTCAAGACTTTTACACAGTACTGTACATATACTGCTTAACCCCTGTTCACATATATGTGGATAATTTGATAAATATTATTTGGCGACCTAAACAAAACAAAAATTACCCTTTTGAAAAACTCCTTCCAGGGTGAAGATTTTTAGAAACTTGACTTTTTCATCAGGCATGAGGAAAAATGAAAGTGTGCACCTTTTTTAATTTTGTATTATTATTATTATTATTATGTTTAATGTGTGCCAGTATTATTTTTGGGCTTCTGATTGACCAACACTTCTATACGGTTAGGGTTATATTGCCACCTGTTGCTTTGGCATGTTCTTTACTGTCGACATCATTTTTTTTTTTGGAGTTTTTAATGTAAACAGCAATTAAACAAAAAAGCTGGAAAAGCCATTTTTAAAAACTTTGATATAGCTAAGCCATCCAGCGTAAATATTATCTACTCAATTAGTGGCTAAACTATCATCATCTAGAAGAAACTGTTATCTAAGGAAGCCCATATGACCAAACAGACGTTTACGATTAGAGATAGAACTCAAGAAGCCTCTTAAATAAGAGGTGAAATGTCTTCACGAAACTTGAAGAAGTCCAGTCTTTCTTTCCAAGCTTCTTATTAGAGAGAACTACAGTCTACATCGGCGAGGGTTTAATGGAGGGAGCATTTAGTTTTCAGGGTTAAATCCAACCCCGTTTTTCTTTAAGCTAATGTTAGCTAATGCTAGCCCGCCTGTTAGCCGGCAGTTCGTCAGCAGGAAGGCTATCTCGAATAGCTAAATACGGTTTTGAGTGGATAATGTTGGGTAATTAATCCAAAAGAATTACTTTATGAACTATAATCTGAAACTTTAGTGTCTGAACTGAATATATATGAACGCATCAACCTAAAAAAGAAAAGCGGTGTCACAAATGCTGATACGTAAACATTATCACTAGTGGTTTGTTACACTCGAAAACCCACGAACGATCACATAAAAACAGCAAACAAGCAATTGAACTCTGGATAATGAACAGATGAAAACCTCCCAGGAGAGATGAATTGTTTATCAAACTTTTCCCTGCCAGCTCAGGAGAACTGGTGGGTGTTTTTTGAGGTTATTGTGGAGGAAATCATAAGTCACACATAACAAGGGCCAGTAAAACTCTTACTGGCCCCTTCGATGCTACAGCTACAGACTTACAGTACATATCTGGAGAGAAACATTCATATTTCAAACAGACATATGAACACTAACTGAAGGAAGGACACACCTGCAACCACTGATTCAAATCACATTTAACATTTTACTCACTCAAGTGCAGCAGCAGCACGCTTCCTGTTTTTACACAGTGTTATTTTAATTTTGTACAGCAATGTCATTATATTTGTGCTGCAGAACAGAGACCTTTAATGAAACCCTTTAATAGTTTTATAATAACAATATGAAATCAAAATGAGTCCTAAAAATAGATTTCTGCCCTGGAGTATTAGTACATGACTATTTTCTTTATTTATATGTATTTGTCAGGAGGTCAAGCACAAAAAGCCACACTGAATACAAAATACAGGTACATAAATATGTAAAAATATAATACTTTTTACATGTTTTACATTATCTACACAAATAATTGAAACCCATCTGTAAAATTACAGCACAGTTGCAAAACAAATAACAAAGACGCATATTAAAAAACTAATAAATAGAATTTAAAGTATCTCTAACTGATAATTAATTGTACAGAGCATGCAATAACAAATAAACTTGCAGAAAATGAGTCACTATATATTTTAATTGCGATATGTAGGAGAGATTTTCCAGATTTTCTATCTTTTTGGGGCTTGTGGAAAATATTGAATCTATTTTTTTTATGTTTTAAATTACATAACAAGCTGAAACCTGATCTCCCACATTTTAAAATCTGATTTAGGTTTCAAATGGAGATTCCCAGCCTGGGAATTAAATCCATATGAGGTAACAAAAGCACTTGGTTTGTAACTGGGAACCCAAAGGCACCTGAATATCCACACCTTCACTGGTGTTTGTGGCTTTATATATTAGTGGAGGAAGAAATCCCATAAAATAGGCCTTCTCGTTGAGTCATTTTAAACTGTAGGCATTTCAGAGGCTGTTCGGCACCCGTGCAGGCCACGGTTTATCCCTCTCCTTTGTTTACCACCACGGACAGCGGTCCTGGTGCACGAAGTCCTCCCCCCGTTCACGTCCGTGCAGCTGGATCCGTGCACGGGGAAGCCCGGCCGGTAGTGGCGGAGGGGCACAACGTGACCTGACAACAAGGAACCTCCGGGAAAACCGTCAGTCCTGAGCTATGTGCAGAGGAGAGGCTGAGTGGGGGTCCGGCAGGGGGGGTTGCAACAAGCGACGCGGAATGCGGCGCCTCACCTGCAGACGCGAAGCGAGCGGGCACGAGGAGGAAGAGGAGGAGGTGCGGCTCAGGGAACGGGCATCGATGAGCAGGCGTCGGGGCCTGCGCAGACGTGGCGGCCGTCGGGAGCCCCCCGCTGGCCCGGGAGGACACCCCTCGTGGCTGGGAGGCGGAGACGGGACCCCCGCTGACGTCAGTA
>VUQG01019649.1:11969-30763 GCA_015106755.1 Etia nguti | reverse complement strand
GTGAATCTGAGACAACACATTTCTTTTTCTTTTCTTCTTTTCTTTCCTTCTCTCGCCCCAACCGCTCACGGCAGATGGCCGCCCCTCCCTGAGCCTGGTTCTGCCGGAGGTTTCTTCCTGTTAAAAGGGAGCTTTTCCTTCCCACTGTCGCCAAAGTGCTTGCTCATAGGGGGTCATATGATTGTTGAGTTTTTCTCTGTATGTATTATTGTAGGGTCTACCTTACAATATAAAGCGTCTTGAGGGGACTGTTGTTGTGACTTGGTGCTATATAAATAAAATTGAACTGAATTGAATTTCAAGGAGCTCCTCACACAGTTTATCCAGCCACGTTTGTCTCCACCTGCCTGTTTCTATGGCTGAATGTATGCAATTTGTCTGTGCGGTGTCATTCAGACTGCTGTCCGTGTCACGTTGTGAGAAATATGTTTTTTCATTTTCATCTGTGAGTTTCTGTTTTTGTCCTTTTTGCAAATGACTGTTCGTGAAAAAGTCCTGGGTGTGAAACACAGTAAATATGAGCTCCTCTAAAAGAATCTGAAGAGGAGCAGCACCAAAAACTGAAACCATCTCTGCTAAAACTACAACAGCGCATGTTTATCATAACTTCATCACATGTTCTGAAGGCCATCGCAGGCCAGCTTAAAGTCATCACTGTGATAAAGACCATGTGGAAGCCTTTACTGTCTCTAACATACATAAACAGTATTAATACACAATGCATGCCTCTCCTAGAAACTGGACAATTGAGCAAATTAATAAAGGACAGTCGCAGCATTGATAGACTACTATTAGCTGTTACAGTCTGTTATATTCTGTCAGTAATAGACTGTTTCTTAATCAGCATGATCAGCATCACAGTTTGTGACACTCTAGCACAACACAGATCTGTATCAGGAGCAGGGAGCTCTTTCTCTCATAGTTGCACAGATCATCTCTCAGCACAGCTGACACAGCTGAGATGCTGTGTGTTAACAGCAGTGCTGTCATCTAATGCTGGGGGCTGTCACAAAGTCTGCTCTGGTCTCTCATCTCTGCTGGGAAGAGCTGATACGTAATTGTAAGAAGCAAGCCAAACTGGCCCCCGGCAGCAGGATTTCATTTCTGCATCACCAAAGCATGATGGAAGTTGGAGTTCTATTGCTATGAAAAGTGTGTGAATAGGAGTAAAAACAGAGAAACTGTAATGCAAACCATGCTTTGTGTTACCCTCTGTGACAGCATAAAGGCTGTGGCAGACTGCCTCCTGAACGTGTGACAATTCCACACTATCACAGAAACACTGATCACATTTCTAATATGTACACATATCTTTGTATATGCGTGTGTATGCAAAGAAGATGCCAGTGAACATGATGCACATACCCTGCCTTCTTCTCTGGACCACAGCTCATTTAAAATGGACTGAGGCAAAGTGGGAAACTGTTCTGAGGTCAGACCTACCCAGACTGTTTTTGGAAAACATGGACACCACATCCTCTTGACTAAAGACCAAAGGAATTGGCAGCTGACACATCTAGAAGGGCTCCATCAATGCTGAAAGGTATATACATGTTTTAAGCTAACAGATAGTCTATCCAAATGACACCTTTCTTAGAAGACCCTCCATATTTCGGCATAACAATGCTAACCCATGTATGGCATCTGTTCCAGCATGGCTTTGTCGGAGAAGAGTCCGGATGCCGAACTGGCCTGCCTGCATTCAGGACCCTTACCAACTGAGAACATCTGGAGCATGATGAAATGAAAGATGAGACAAAGAGGAAGAAGAAGCCAGGACAGCTGAGCAGCTAGAATCCTCTATCAACAACATCCCTCTCCCTCTTCAACTCACAGACGTTTACAGACCGATGTTGAAAGCAGAGGGAAGCACAGTCGAAACAACTGTTTGAAACATGTTGCTGCCATTAAACTCACAGTGAGCA
The DNA here is from genome assembly GCA_015106755.1 of Etia nguti. Classification (NCBI taxonomy): domain Eukaryota; kingdom Metazoa; phylum Chordata; class Actinopteri; order Cichliformes; family Cichlidae; genus Etia; species Etia nguti. The sequence continues at coordinate 28,838 of VUQG01019649.1, read as the reverse complement.
AAACCTTGTTGCAAAATAGAATATTTTCTCAGTGTAAACATAAAATAATAAAATAGGAGTTTCTAAGATTTTCAAATCATTGCATTCAATTACATCCATTTACATTTATTAGCCAGTGTCCCAGCTTTTTTTTAGAATTGGCGTTGTATTATAACGGCCTGCAACAGACTGGACTGAAACTGGACAAGTGCAGGACAAAATAACTGGCAGGTCTAAAAGACTTTCTACAGCAGATGAACAGTATCTGAAAGTCCTGTCTTTAAGAAACAGGACAAATCCTGTTTCTTAAAGACAGGACTTTAAGTCATTTGCACAGAACATTTCTGATGAGGCTTCAGTGAACAGTAGATGATCAGAAATGTTCTCAGTGGAGGGGCAGCTATCAAGAAGCCATTTTTAATGAAGGGAAACAGGAAGCAAAAGCTGAGGTACCCTACATTACACAAGAACTGAACTGAAAATCAGTGGCAACAGGTCTGGTGGAGTGATCAACCCAAATTAGATTTTTTTTAGTATGAGTTAGAATGGAAGAAAGTGATTCTGTGGACAGGTGTGCTTTATACACACTGAGAGTTGAGATCAGGAGTATCTGCAACTGGCTGATTGTAATGTGTGTGCCACATCTGTGGGAGCCAGGGTTCTGGCTGGCTGTAGGGGATCAAATACTTCAATATTTCATTCAGTGACATGCAAATCAGTTTATAACTTTTATGTAATGTTTTTTCTGGATTTTTGTTTCATATTCTGTTCTCTCCATTGAAATGACTCTACCATAAAAATTAGAGAGTGTTCATTTCTTTGTAAGTGAGCAAACTTACAAATTCAGCAGGAGATTACAGGATTATTTCCCTGAATGTATGTACAGAGGCGGTCAGGACAGAAGTCCAACAGTGAGTGTCTACAGTAAAACACGGTGGAGGCTCTGTCATGGTTTGGGCTGCATTTCAGGCAGTGGTGTTCCACATGTTGTCAAAATCGATGGAATTATGAATGCAGAAAAGTACCATCAGATTTTGATCCACCATGTAATAACATCTGTAAAGAATCTGACTGGCAGCAGCTTCATTTTACGACAATGTAAATATGACAATGATCCCAAACACACTGCAAATACAGTAAAAGCATTCCTGGAAATCAAAACACAGAGTGGAACACCATCAGTCATGGACAGGCCTCCCCGGGACTCCGGACATCAACGATATTGAAGCAGTGAGGTCTTAACAGAACAGAACAAAAGGAGGGCAACATTCAAAGAAGAGCTTTGAATGTGCTTCATGAAGCCTGAAGAACTTGTCCTGAAGACTACTCACAGAAATGACAGAAAGCTGCCTGAGAGAGTTCAGACTGTGCGGAAGAATAAAGGTGCTCATACAAAATACTGAGTCTGAAGCTCATTAGAAGTGTACAAACTCTGTTTTTACACACAGTGGAACACCATCAGTCATGGACTGGCCTCCCCCAGACCCCGGAGCATTCATATATTTACATTGATGTTTGCTCATATTTATTAATCACTGCACAGATTTCCTAGCAGGATATAAAGAAATGAGGTGGGCTCAAGACTTTTGCACAGCATTGTATATAAAGTACATATATGAAGGTCAGCTAAGACATGAGTGACTCTGCAGGACTCATAGGTATCTCAGCCATAAAGTCACCAGCTGTTTCCTACCTTAATCAATAGCACATCCACAGTGGGCTCTCCTTTGGCACAGAAGTTGTACCTTCGCCTGTGTCTCTCATACATGCTGCCAGTTTCACCCTCAGCAGCTAACAATCCAGGTCTCACACACATGCTGACAGCGAGACATACTGCAGGCAAAAGCTCAGCTATGGCCCCGCTCTCCACTGTCTGTCCCGACTGCAAATCTGTCACAGCAGCAATGATGGAAACAGCCGAGGGAGGAGTACAAAGGAAAAAGGTCCAACTGGAACTTGGTGCAGTTACAGGCAGCTGATTTACTTGCGGTGAAACGAGAAAACTTCACAAAAAAAGAAAACAGTTAGTATATCCAATTAGCGACATAAGAAGAGGGAACCAAAATCCTATAAACTGCGTTGTCAAAGAACAGCTAACGCAGATCAGTGTGATCCTACTCAGAGTAATCCTCTACAGCCTGTGAGCTCTGACGAGGAGACTTCCTGCACACATCTGTTTATAACACCAGCCCCCTCTCCATCCCTCCTATCCACCCTCTTCCTTTTTCCTTCACCGCCTCCCTCCCTCTCTCTCTCCAATCCCTCCATCAAAGGAGCCAAATAAGAGCAGCAGAAGTGGATAAATAGTGACTATGCCATGTGCTGAGTGACCGTGATGGTGTGATAATGTCATATGTGATGCTGCACCCACGTGCACAATCACTGCCACATCAGGGAAAACAGACCCCTGCAGTCAATGCCACTGTGAATGGGTGAGAGGAGGAGTACACCAGGGACAAGCTGTCAATCTGTTGCAAGGCTAACACAGAGAGACACACAACCATTCACACCTACTAGACATTTTCAATCACAGTTAACCCACATGCAGACCTGTGACACACACCCACATATGTACACACAGAGCACATAAAAGGCTTGACATCAGAGCGCTCGCTCAACACTGCACCAGCACATAGTAGTCGTGCTGAAGTTACAAAAATAAAGAAATCAAATTCATTTCTGGCATGCCTCATATTTTTAGTATTTGCTTTTTCACACTACAGTTCCCACAATGCTTTGGGTACACCTTGGGCAAAAAAAATGTACAGTATAATGGATCAGTTGGTTGAAAAACAACACGTGTGTGTGCGTGTGTTGCTGATAAGATGATGAAAGTCACTTTTCATAAATTAAAGAACTCTCTCAACAACACAGAGCTAACTTATAGTCAGTAAGTGCAAAAAATCAGCACCACCTGTGACCAATCAGCAGCACACAAACACAGCAGTAACCACGGTAACAGCCGAACACCACCCAGCTCTGACAGAGTGAGAGAGGGTCACATCTGGAACTTTTTATACCTACTGAAACCACACGGGGGCAACAAAGAATACCCGAAAATGAGTGAGTTCCTACAGACACACACACTGCAGCAGAGAGCACACAAAGACAACACAGGGTTCAATTTTCAATTGAATTCAGTTTTATTTATATAACGCCAAATCACAACAGCAGCCACCTCCAGGTGCTTTATACTGTAAAGTATAGTCCCTACAATAATACAGAGAAACCCCAACAATCAGACAACCCACTATGAGCAAGTGCTTTGGTGATAGTGGGAAGGAAAAACTCTCGTTTAACAGGAAGAAACCTCCAGCAAAACCAGACTCAGGGAGGGGGGGCGGCCATAAGCTGTGACAGTTGGGGACGAGACGAGGAAGACAGGAAGACTTGTTGCAGGAATAGCTTCAAGCCTCTGGGGACACACATGCTCAGCAATAGCGGTGCACTAGAGAACTAGATCAACCCGAGACAGTGATGAAGAGCACAAGCTCATGTCCTCCGGATGCAGAGAGCACTCCCATCACCACAGAAAAGCTTCCTCATGGAATGAAGGTGATAAAGATGGTCGCTTCACTACAGGGTTCAGAGGGTCAGGATTTTCCTTTAATTTGTCACCCACCCGTACGTGTAAGATGTGAGACTGTATCAGCTCTGGTCTGACTTCACTAACAGATCTGTTAACAGAGGTTAGCAAACCTGCTACCTGATCCCAAACAAAAACTAACTTAAATGTGGACACAGTGGAACCCAGGATCCTTTAGAAAGTGGCACAAACATGATTCAATAAGTGATTTTAAAGTCCTATGATCACTTTTATGGAAAATAAATAAAAGAACAAAGTGGCAAACATCTGAATCAAACACATGGAAATCAAGCAGTTTCTCTGAGACTCCAAACACAACCTGCTCAACGTCTTCTTGACAAGGTAGCAAAGTTTTACATGAAAGCGAATAAAGCAGGGTCTCCTATACCGCTCTTTGTACCTCCCTCCTCCTTCCCTCCCTGACTCTGACATTACACTGCAGACACCCCAGGGCCAGGTCTCAAGGTTCCCATGCCTCCCACTGTGACCTGCAGCTCTACCATACCAAACAGTGCGTCATCAGGAGTCATTAGAGAAGGATTTATATGGTGTCAGAGGTGACCGCGGCCTGGCCCGCTCTGATCTAACCCCAAAACTACCGAGAGCAAAACTAATGTTCACATGCACTGCAGAAGAGAGAGAGGAGGTGGGCTCGTGGGACCTGAGTGTGGCACTGAGCTGGTGTATTTGTCTTGGCTGCCCGGTCTGGGGGCTCCCTTGTCTGCTCTGTCAAAAAACAGGGTTTTTAAAGGCGGTGGAGCCTTAACTTACGCTCCAGAAAGTCTCAGTACTTCACTCCTGCAAGAGCCTGCAATGATCAAATCACATCTGGCCAGCTGCTTCGCAAAACGTTGACATGTTCAGTGTGTGCAGGTGAGACAATAGGGCAGACTTGCCTGTGTCATCATGAAACAGTCACTCCACTGAACAGCACCTTACCTGCAGAGTGTGTGCGCTGTCCCAGCCTCTCTGCTCCTGCTCTGCTGCTCCTGCACACGACAGAAAACACCATCAGGTTAGCCTGGACACTCACTGGCTTCGACAAACGCATCAGCCAGCTACAACATCATCCACAATACACAGGGCACAGCTAACTTTAGAGGGTGGTGAATCAGTGATGAGAACAACAACATGAGGTGTTAGTATCAAACACGCCAGTCATTGCGCACACATTAACTCCAAAGCCTCTGAAAACAAGAAAGTGATGTCATTGCTCCAGGAAGAGCAAACAGTGTCAGACAGTAGACTTCACTAGAAAGTGATCAAGGTGTGAGTTTTGTATGTAAGGAACAAAACTGCAGTGGTTGGCACACGTCAAGGCTACTTTTTCTCCGTCTTTGTTAGCAGGGAAGAATCATTAGCCTGGGCCTCTGTCTGCTAGCTCTGGTGCTAATGCTAGCTCTGGTCAGGTATGTTTTTAAAGTGTGAGTGCTTGCTTGTATTAACTTATTAAGCGTTAAATGGTATAATAATGGTTTAATGTCCCACTGTCCTTCGTGGCCTTTGCTCAATGGATCGGAATCTGGATTGGACACACACACACACACACACACACACAGGAACATAATTCATACCACAACCATATTTCCACCTACCTCTAGTTTTACAGTTAACTGTTATGATGTTATGATGTTGATTACATCATCACTTTGCCTGGATACAATGCAAAATATAAACAGTGCCTCCCAAACCACAAAAAAAGCTAATTCTTACCAACACCACCACCATCACAAAACACACACACACACACACACACACACACACACACCTTTCTTGGCCTGCTTCCACTCAGTCTCATTAAGAATGGAGGAATGTCGTGACTGATGCGTTCCAGTCACTCCTTCATCAGACCAGGAGAGAACTATGGAAGACTTTCACCGTCTCAATCAAGTATTCAGCACTATGACTGCTCATGTGACAGCTCTGTCCTACAGTAACTTTAAAAGGATTTTAAATAACATTTATCTCAGTCTAAAGAATGTGGAATGAGATATTTTGCTATGATGATTCTGTTGAAGCAAAGGAAGATGTTTGTGGGGGAGAGGAGGATGAATGATGGTGCACAGGAAGGTGACGAGGACAGGAAATAAAAGAGATCAAAGTGACAATAAGACACATGAACAAAGATGTGAGAGTGTGGGGGAGTGGAGTGGTTGCAAATGGAGTTACCTGTGTGGGATGTGTCTTCCACTGTGAGCTTCTCTACTTCTCCTCCTTTCTTTTCTCTGTCCTCCCATCCATCCACCGTATCCAGCCCTTCAAACACAGCATCCTCAGGGTTCACACAGACACAGTCATGAGCTTCTCTTTGGTTTGTGCCACTGTCAGCTTCAGGAGGGCTTGCAGTGAGATTATTGCCATTTGCTGATGACAGAAGTTCAGCTGATTCCACAGGAGCAGTCGTTTCCTGTGGAGTGGGACTAGCTGGGGAAGCTGGGTTACTGGGGGTAACAGGAAGTGCTGAACCACTCTGACGTGGCATTGTAGCCAGCTGTGGCTGGCTCTCCTTTCCTGGAGTGTGAGAGTGTGAGGCTGACAGGTCTGGGAAACCATCTGCACAGCACTCACTATCTTCTGATCTATCCTGCCACTCAGCATCTCTGCACTCCACAGAGTGACCAGCGTCTCGATCGGGGATCTCTCTTGTTTGACAGTGCTGCTGTCCATCTCCCTCTTCAGGACAGGCATCCTGATCTTTGGGCTCTCTGTGCTCTGTGAGCAATGGATTCTCACTGTGGGACTGGTTCTCTCTGTCTGCCTCAGCTGTCATCACCTCTGGCAAAGGTTTGTTATCTTCTTCTTTAGGTGGTGAATATGCAAAGACTTTGCTGTGCAGACTTTCTTTTTGAATTTCCTCTTTGGGATGTTTTGGTAACTGAAGAACTTCAGCAGATGAAGGCAGGTCACTGTTAGCCTGATCCTCTGTGTTAGTTATACAAGGTATCTCTGCAGAAGGCACTTCCTCTGCTGTGTGAACACACGCTTGTCCTATAGAGGTGATGTGATTAGTGAGGTGAGTGTGAGAGTGTACTGCAGGCTGGTTTTCTGTGTCAGCTCTGGCAATCAGCTGTGGAGACAGCTGTGAGCACTGAGCCGTGCTGAGGCCGACTGCACCGCTCCCCTGTGCTAATGATGGACTGGTTCCTGCTTCTCTGGCAGCACACACTTGACTCTCTGACATACTGTCTACTAAATGTTGGCTCACTTCTATGCTAACCACTGCTGATGCTATTGCTACCGCTACAACAGCTACTGCTGCAGCAACCACGTCTTCATCATAGCTCTGCTTCACTGCTCGCCCTCGCTCCATGGAACACGACTCTGTGGCACTGTCCTCGTCGCCACTCTGGCTTCTTTCCTCAACTCCTCCCTCTACGCCCACCCACATGTCATGTCTCTTATTCTCCGTGTGCTGCTGACCTCTCAGCATCTCAGGGGCCAAACAATGCTCTAAATATTCCCTTGCAGTGCTCTCAGTGCTTCCTTCCTGAATGTGAAGCGGAGCAACATCCGCTCTATCGTCAGCTGGTACAAAAGCAGCTTCTGTGGGACGCACAGATTCAACAAGTCCTGCTGGTGTTCCTGTGGGATCCACAGAGTGTCCTGGCTTTTCCTCCCCGAGCTCTGTATCCTCCGACTGTTTAACAAATTCCTTTGGATACTTGGAGTTCACTAACCCGATCTGGATCCCAGATTCTGTGGCTGTACAAGTAACGGTCAGATCCTCGTTTGGTGGCAGAGCCTTAAGATCAGCATTATCCGGTGCTGGCTGGACAGGAATGGCAGGCATCTGTGATTCCAGCTCTCCAGGGTCACGTCCTTGTGTTGCCTCCAGCTGCACAGTTGTATTTGTCTTTATGTCCACTGTACTGACGTCTGCTTCACCGAGTTCTGAAGCGATGACGACTGAGCTCACGGTCTCATCCTCTGATGAGTCCTTTCTTCTTTCTGTGTGTGAAGCTGTAACTGGAGTGGAGTGTGCTGTCAGATGCTCAGTTTGGCTGAGCTTTTCAGCCATGAAACCACAGTCTGAGTTTGTAACATCACCGCCTGCTCCACGAGCGCTGCAGGTCTGGATCTCCGTGTGGCCGGGTAGGTGCATGGCATCGTCATCAGCTTCCTGCCTCCAGGCCGGCTCAGAATCAGGAAGGCAGCGGCCGTCTGTCCTCCCAGTCTGCGTCTGTGACTGGATGCCGGGGTCTGTTGCTTGATGGCTTTCTGTCTGAATATCTGTGTGACCCTGAGATTCTGTACTGGAGCTGGAGCTAAGTTTGGCTTCTCCACCTCCTCTCTTCCCCCTCTTCTTTCTCCTGCGTTTTTTGCTTGTTGCTAGTTTTTCTCCTCCCACCTCAGCGCCCGGCGTTTCACAAATCCTTCTGCTAAAACTTGTCTCTCTGTTACTGGCCTCTTCTCTGTCTCCTTCCACTCCTGCCTTCTTCCAGTCTGACCTAACTTCCTCCTCTGGCTGCACTTCCCGTCTTTGTGCGTGTGGCCCATGTGACAGTGCTGGCAGGTTTCCAGCAGCATGTGACTGACTAGGAGCTGCAGACAGAGCCTGCTCTAACAGCTGTGGAGAACTAAGACCTAAAGCTTGAGGTGAGCTCGTATCACAGTTTCTCTTCTGTCTCACTCCCTGCTCCTGCTGTCCGGGGATTCTCTCACCCGTGGTGCCACTGTCGTACCAGACTGACTGCGAGTTCACTTCTGTTCTCCTGGAATCTTCACTGGAAACTTGTCCGAAATTTTCTCCCTCATACCAGATGGTTTTTCCTGGTGCTTCTGATCCCATTCTGCTTCCGGTCCGGCCTCCATCCCGCCATAGCACTCTCCTACCTTTCCTTTCAGCGTCTGTGGACTCGGGGCTGGCTCCCGTGTCAGATGAAGGACTTTTCTTCATAGTGCCGAGTGGACTTGGCTCCTCTTGCTCTGTCTGACTGTCCTGGGACTGCTCCTGACCCATGGTCACTGAAAGGAGACGAGGAGATTAGGGACTGCAGAACAAACAGGTCTATCACAGCTTAACTCTTAACTCTTACTCATCAAATGGATTACTCTGATCTGGATCACACACCCAGCCCAGACATTACACACCACAGCTGCATGCCGAACACATGAAACAGTCCCCGACCTGCCAGCTCAGGTCTGTGATGTCAGATGTAGCGGTTAATAGTTTGTTGAACCCCGCCTAAAACAGGCACACTGCATCTGCAGCAGGTAGAACAGGTCTGACGCAGACTACCTGCAACGCTGTGATAAACAGCAACTTCAGACAGAGGCGAGCAGACTGATGATGAGCTGGGATGCATTTCTGACTGACCTGCTAAACCTCATTTTCCTTCCTTCATGTATCTCAGACTGCAGCGGGTTTTTGTCTTTAGTGATGACGACACAATCATTACACAGCAACAACGCCTTAAAGAACTCATCTATAATGTGAGCTAACAAAGAACCACCAGGCTCCTTCAGCTCTGTGGAGTTTGGATCTTACTGCTCATCATGTCTCTACCTGAGCAAGCTGTTTGTAGAGAGAACCGAACACACACACATCAGAAAAAAACCTCATAAACATGAAAAAGCGAGAAAAGCTCAGATACTGTGTTTGTATGCACGTTTTCATCAAACAGCAGTTAGAGCAGATGTAACTGTGCAGCTGCACAGACGTCTCGTTTGTTACTTTTTGAGTCTTTAAGTAACTGAACAGCCAGAAACTCACAAGCTCATCTTTTCTTCTTCTCTCTGCACAGCCTGCACTTCTTGTTAAAGAGCGTTTAGTTATTGCCTACACCTCAGACGACGCGCAGCACAATAAAGTTGTGTATTCAGTTACAGGACGTACCTGTCCCATCTGCAGCTGATTCCACTGTGATTTCTCCGCTGACACTTTGTGTGTCTCTTCCTGTCTTTGACACCAGCTTATGCATCAGCAGCTCCACTTCCTGTTTCTGCCCTTCCTGTTTATCTACGACACTGGCTGTAGGCAAGGCAACCACCTTCCTGCCAGCACACTTCCTTTCAACACCTGGTCCCAATACTGGCCTTATGGGTGATGGAGTTTCTTGTGTTCCTCTGACATTAATCACAGTCGCCACTGCTCGTTGTCTTGGTGAGAGAGTTCCACTTCCTGTTGCTGTGGGGGGCCTCCGTGCACTTTCTCGGCTCTGGTTTCCTGAAGACTCTGCTGCAGGTCTTGTGACTTTGGCGGTTCTCTTTTTGTTTTTCTTGTTCCTCCCAGTGCGGGCAGCTGCTGTGCCCTGGTGTTCCCACCCTTTTTCCTCTCTTTGACAAAGACCTCCACTGGTACAGGATGTTTGACTGACAGCAGCCGAGTCGTCCCCTTGTGTGCTCTCCTCCAGCGACAGGAAGCCTGAACTCTGAAAAAAGGAAAAGAAATCCAAATGAAGCATATATGGAAACATGCAGAAATGACTCACTAAGCAGTTTAGCACATCATTTGTTCAGTATGCTTGAAAGCTGTCAGACAACATTAGCAGATGGATGGATGTTACCTGAAAAGGTGATCGAAGTTAATCTCAAAACTAACAAAAGAGTGACGTACGGAAGAGCCGATCTGTGTCACAGCCATCAGTGCCTACAGCTGCTGACAGTCATACAGCTCACCCACTAATTAAGGAAACAAAGTCTTTGCATGCCTACCACAGCAACCCACTGTATGTGGAACTGATCCCTACACTGCAAACAAGCCATTTTGGCTATTCAGTCACATGTCCAGGCCAGCCATGAACTTGCAGTTGAGCTGCATAAAGTAGGTTTAAAACCTGAAGAAGAAAGGAGACACTTTTGTGTTGTTGGGAATTTGAGTTTCATTTGGCCTTCACTCCTCTGGCTGACAGACCTGCTGGAAACAGCAGCTCACAGTCCAGCTTCTCACTCTTCTGGTCTGACTGTGACACCTGCTGGCTGGGACAAAGTATTCTGTTACTTGAAGCTTTTCTGTAAGGTTTTCCACTGGGTGTCTTATTGTTTTATTCACCATCCTTATTACCACTTCAGATTTTTGTTACCACTTCATGGAAACCACGATGCATGCCACATATGCCACACCTGTGCAGTACAAACAGCTTAATGCTCCTCTGCTGGTCACTTGTCTAGGACGGCTGGCTCTGTATTAGCAGCACAGCCCATATTTATGCAAGCTCACTTTGTATCTTTGAAATGATGCATGTGTGAGCATGTGTGAGTGCTGGGAGTTTCCCTTTAACAATGGCAAAGGTGTGTTTGACCTCATTATCCCACTGTCATATTACAGACACTGTTTAACAGCGTCTGTAGTCACCTAGTTACCCTATAAGAAGTTCTCTCTCTCTCTCTCTCTCTCACACACACACACACACACACACACACACACACACACACCTATGACAATTAGATTCTAAATACAATAATGAATGAAAGCCTCATGCAGCTACAAAGTAGCACAGAAACAAGCCAAAGTCCATCAGCAGCCAGGAACAGGAAAAAGCTTTGACAGCTGAGGATGAAGAGGAGGTGCAGACGTGCTGCACAGTAATGGTAAAAAAGACAGCAGCAGTCTTTCTGCGCACTGTGACTGTTGATGTTGTCTGCTCACCACGGTGTATTTGTGACCCTCGATCAGCCTCCTCAGCTCCATCACTTCCTCCGGTAAACAGCAGCGCCCCCTGCTGTCTGTCCCTGTGTCCCCCTCCCTCTGCAGGGGGAAGGTTAGGGTGTAGGTACCTACACTGGCATGGTACTGAAACACTTGACCTTTGGGGTAAACTTGCAGCGTCTCCCCAGCTTCCGCTTGAACATCTGGGAGCGTTGCATAGCTGCAATGACAAAAAAACAAAGAGTTTTCTTTGTTTCCTCTCTGTAGCACACATGCACAGATCCAGATACTAGGATAACAGGAAACACAGAAATACAACCCCAGGCCTCCTACCTGCTCACAGGAATGATTAGAACAGAAAGTAAAGTCACAATGAGGGAGGAGCTGAATCAGGAAACTGTGCAAGAGCTTCAAATAAAGACACAATTCACCTCCTGTCTCTGAGACACACAACTCATCCATGCCCTCCCTAAAGAGGAGGAGCACTAACCATGCAGCCAGATCACATCACAGAGCTCAAAGCTACTGATACACACACACACACACACAGTTGTGCTCTTCTCAGTGACAAAATGAATGCCTCATGTTTCTGTGAACTCTGGCAGCTCCCTCCCTCTGATTCAAACACACAAACATTTTCCAGGAACTTGGAGCGTTGCTGTTAGGACAGGATCTGATCTCTAACACTCTAACAGGGGCCCAAACATGCTGTTATCATGTATGTGTGTGTGTTTGGGAGAGCGGGATCTTGCATCTACTGCTCGTCTCTTTCCTAGCACTGACTTACTGACCCCATCAACAGGAAATCACAATCACCTGCTCTCTGATGCCTGCTGCAGGTGTCTGTCTGTTTAATATGCTGTCATTGTTGTTGTACAGCCATCTGCAATACTGCCACCCACTGGGCTAGCGTATATGTATTTAGTTCAGATATTCAGGGTCATTGAGGAGTTTCTGGGGATAAAAGTTCTGGGTACTCTGTTTGTTTGAACACAGCTATGAACACATCATTGTCACCACAGCTTATTGGCTCACAGCCACAATGGCACTCGTGCATACACTGTGGTGACTATGGCCTGGAAACAGATGTTTTGAAAATGAAAAACAGTAAGGTGGGGCAACGGCACAGTTTTAGGTGGGGTTTGTTTCCTCCGAACAGTCATCTAATGCAACGCTTCGGTTCACCTGCAGACAGCCAGCTGCACTGTCTCTTCCTCATCGGTGACGGAGCTGTGAGAGGCCTGGGCACACAGCAGAGCTCTCCAGAGGACCAAACTGTCTCTGCACCACCTCTTCAGCAAAGCTGCTGAGGCTTTGAAAAGGGACCCAACACTTCATCCAAAGCATGAGCTAAAAACACTAACATCATCTCTAGCTTACATCTGTGGTGCTGCACATATTCACTGGATCCCTTTTAATATATTAGGAGGTCATTAGCGGAGCTCAACAGGACAATAGGATTAGTGGCCACACTGAAGACTGAGGGCAGCAGCGATGAACACACTGAAGACACACTGACTGATCACAACACAGGACAAAACACACGCTGTCCTGGTGCCTTCCAGCTCCCAATGGTGGCCACCAAAGTTTTCATGCCTTTAATAATAATAACAACAACAATAAGAATAATTTGCATGTTTCTCTGGCACTGAATGCAAAGTAGATTTACTGAAGACAGTTCGATTTCCCTTCAGTTTTATTTATATAGCACTAAATCACAACAGCAGTTACCTCAACGTGCTCTGTACTGTAAAGACCCTACAATAACGCAGAAAAACCCCAACAATCAAACAGCCCCATTTGAGCAAGCACTTGGCAGCAGTGGGAAGGAAAAAATCCCTCTTAACAGGAAGAACCCCTCAGGGGCAGCCAACTGGACCCCTGTTGTGTGCCGGAGTGCGTATAGAAGAGTGCAGAACGTTGTCATTGTGTTTTAGTTCCCAAGCTTCTTGATGAACTCCCCTGAGCTTTAACCTCAGTTAGCACCTGTTAGTGAGCAGTACTCACTGTGTGAAGCGCTCCAAGAGTGGCTGCTTCCCTCTGCTCTTTGCAAGACATGCTGGAGCTGAACCCTGAGTGTTCATCCTTCGCAATGCCTCCTTCCCTGCGGGCTGCTGCAGAAGGAATGCCGGTGCCGTCTTCAGATCATGACTGACTGCCACCTGCAGCAGGCTGGAGGGCTGCTGTTGCTCACTCACAGCTGGAGAAGAAGAAACAAGAGAAAATCTGATGGTTGGATTCAACTGAAAACAGAACAGCTCCTGGTGGACAGAGAAGAACAGAGTACCACTGAACTAAGAGTGGCTGTAGCTCAGGAGGTAGAGCACGTCATCTGCTAATTGGAAGGTGGTGGTTTGAATCCTGGCTGCTCCAATCTGCGTGCCAAATATCAGACTGCATGCCAAAGTTGGGCAACATACTAACAACCCCAAGTTGTTCTATGAATGTGTATAAATGTTAGATAGAAAGCACTCATATAAAAAAGTGCTTGGGGTGAATGAGGCATTTTGTATAAAATGCTTTGAGTGCTCTGACAGAAAAGCACCAAATAAGAACTGGTCCATTTACCACTAACTCAACAGCTTTAAGAGTTGTGTGTGTGATGAAATGTCTGAAAACAACAAGCAGAAATAGTGAAAAGGAAATGTATGTGGGTCATGTAGCAGTGCTTTAAGCATCAGTACACAAGTGCTGCCAAACAGCAGCAAAAACAGACTCGGCTCATATTCAGTGGACCTAAAAGACTTCACGAAATGTTTTAAGCTTCAGTGGGCAGAAGAGTACAAGTACAAGCACTAAACCAGTGTTGCCTGCAGTGAAGACTATAACAGCAACTCGTTGCTGACTGAAAGTCACGCAGCAGGACACGGCGCTCTGCTCAACAGTGACGTTCAGTGTAAACAAGGAGAACAAGAGTCCTTTTGTCTCCATTCATTCAAACTTTCATTATCAAAGCTACAAAATAAGAACGAACCGTTAGAGAAATCTCACTGTTAACAGCAAGGTTGAAGTATTTCAGTAGGAAAACCTGATCCACGCATCTGAGATAATTCACGCACATTCATCGTGTGTAACAAACAGCTCAGAGCACGCAGGTGGAATTTATTGTGCACAGTCTGCACGCCTGCCATGAAGTGAGATGGGTGATTCTGAAGAGTTCTCAGTGAGCTGTGTGTGATGTTTGAGGACCACTGCTGGTGCTGTAACACAGAAAAACCCGCTTGCTCTGCTTGTGTTTACTGTTATAAAGAGAGACTTTTCATTCTGGCAGACTGACTGAACACGACTCAAACCTCTGTGTGCGTTCTCCTCAGCCTGCTCTTGTGACCTTTTATAGAAACAAGTCTTAAAGTTTAGCTTTATTATCCAAGGGGCCTCCAAGTAGGCCTTAACTGCAGTCCCTGAGTCCCTCTGGACAGTGTGAGTACTGCTGGTGTTTCAATCATTTTAATGCAATTATCTATTAAATAATATAATTTCAAGTGCAGTTAATTGTACTAACAGACCATATGAAAAGGCTGTGCTTCAGTTTTGGTGAGAGGATTTGATTTAGATGTTAGCAATTATCTGCGATGCATTCACACAGCCCATGGATGCGGCTCGTTAAACTCTCCATCCTCTCGTCGCAGTATGGAGAGTTCTCAAAATGCAAAGATGTCCTCAAAATTAAGATGACAACAGCTCAAGTCTTTAAAAAGGTAACTTCACAAACCCATGGATGATGTCACTGTGGCTACTCTATGTCCATCTCTTCTTCACAGGTTACCAATGAGCTGTGGGTGAAGATTACAGGCACAGGCAGTCAAAAGGAGTTTGTCAGTAAGGTCTGTGAAGTCTCACAGCACTGAGTGCGAGCCACCAACCACAATGGCACCTGCACACCACCACAGGGAGACATTCTGGACATGTCCAGCTGGGAGGAGAGCACAGGCAGACAAAGATTATGCTGCAGGGATTACATACCCCTTATAATCTGGAAGCACATGGGCTCCCCATGGAGAGGAAGTAACTTGTGGGTGGGACACCTGGTCTTCTTTTGTTAAGTGCTGTGTTGGTGCATACTGAGATAAAACCCCTGTCCTAAAAGATGTATGAGGATCAGAAGGTTCAGCTTCCTCAGACCAGCGTGGCTGCTAATCAAACGTGTTTAGTGCATGTTTGCAGGTGGAATCAGATAAACCATAATATCCTGCTAAACATTCTGAAGCTGGGACACTGTTGTGGGCTCTGGCTCGGCACCTTGATGAATGCGAAAAAATTAAATAGCAAACCTTTGCAACTATACAATATGACAGTTCGACACAGCAAACGCCATCTGAGCTGGAAAAATCCATCACAGTCTAAGAACTGAAGCTAACAGGAAGAAGACTGACCCTGCAGGAGCAGCCTGTACCTGTCTGTTTTTCAGCCTCTTCCAGGTGAGGCTGACTCTCACTGCAGTAGTTTGCACAGAAATCCACAGCAAAGGCATGCTCACTCACCAGGGCAGCTGTTCCAAAATGAGGAGACATCCATCCGTGTGTCGGGTGTGTGCGTGTCCGTCACTGTGACCGTTCCCTTCTGCACACCTGTGTGTGTGCTGCAGGATGCTTGTGGTGTAGTCCTGTGGTGAGGCTGGCTGTCGTGCTTCAGGGCCAGCCTCTCAGCTTCCTCTGGACTCTAGCAGACAAACAGAGGGACACTGCTCTGAGCACTTCTTGAGACATTTCTCCAAAACTCTCAATCTCTGAGTTTCCTTCCAAATACCAGCAGCTTCAGGACCCCTCTGTCTCTTCTCACTCACCTGCTCACGGTTCAGTAGGACTGATTCTGTGTGCTGCACACCACACACTGCAGTCATCATTCAGATACACTCCTACAGGCTCTTCGTCAAACCTGTCAACTGTCAACTCAAGTACATCTGCTCACATCTGCCTGTTTCCTCACAGCTCAAAGATGCTTCTAAGTGTGTCACACAGCTTTCTGCTGCTTAATCTGTTTGTGCATCAACTTAACAATTCATCATTCTTAAACATGATGAACAAAAAAACATCACCCTCCATTGTGGAAACTGCAAACATGGCCTGCAGCATACACTCATCACACACATGTCACAAAGGTGCCCCATGTTCTCAAACTGTGCTACCTGTGGAGATTATTTTATAATATATATATTTTAAGAAATCCTTAACCATGAGATCCCTGATACTGAATTTATACTAGGTTTTATCTTGCTTGAAAAACAAAGTATATTTGTTTTTACATCAGCCAATGGGCTACAGGTTTACTAGCATATCCTGGCTGCTTTGGAGCATTAGCCCAAGTCTTTCTCCCTTTGATGCGTACTAGCAGCAACCCGTGTTTCTCATTTCTGAACTGTATCAGATCCAGTCGTCTTAATATCCTGGCTCGCTGTGTGTTGCTCTGAAGTAATCTCAGTGCAGTACAGTTGTTAATATTGTCCCTTGATGGAGGTTTCAGTCAGGTACACTTGTGGCTGTGGATGGCTGTCCACTTTAACACTCTTCTGCTCATACTTGACGTGATCAGCTGCTGCCATAGTCTCACATCATTTCCATCCATCCCACCAGTCACATGACATCATGACAGGGCTGAACCAAAGGAGCTCTTTAATGCTGTTACCTGTAAAAAGGAGAAGGTCTGCTGCGAGTGCGTGTCCACTGATCCATCAGGGCGAGCCAAACACAGTGTCACCAAGACCTGTTCACATACATTA
>VUQG01019649.1:0-11949 GCA_015106755.1 Etia nguti | reverse complement strand
AACAACAAAGCAGAGGAAAGTATGGCCTACACACACACACACACACACACACACACACACACACACACACACACAGTCAGTTCCTGGCAGGTGATCTACATGCAGAGAACCTGATACATGATGTGTGCTAATGTGTGATCTATGGGTGGAGTTGTCAGCAGGAAACATGTTGGAGTTTCAGCAACACATCAACAAAAGCACCAAAAGCATCACTCACTTCCTTACACCGCAAACCCCAACAAGTTATCTACCTCAGTTCATCCATAAGACAATAAAAGAGTGAACAAATTCTCTAAAGCTAAGTAAAAAAAAACATGAAGAACTGAGTAGAGTACAGGAGTCCACACTGTGAGTCTGTACAGATGGTCCCAGGCTCCAGATCCCAACCTAATGGAGCTCGAGTCTGGGTTAGTGGAACCAACACAGAACTGTTTCAGTGGATGGTGAAAGCAGGAGGGCTCTGTAGCAGCTCCACTCATGTGAACACACATACTTTCATCCACCTGCAAACTTCTGCATGCACTCTCTGTTCTGGCATTTCAAAACTCTACACAACCAAACGCGCATGTGTGAATGTGTGCATGTGCATGTGTGTGTGTGTGTGTGTGTGTGTCATACCTGGACACATGGCCTGCAGTGTGACATGACTCACTCGCAGTGTGCTGCTCACGTGCCTTTGTGTAGACCCAGAGAAAATCAGGTAAAAGTCTGCTTCCTTCTCTTCGTCATCATCAAGCTGCACCGTCAGCACACAGTCTCCCTGACAGAAAACAGTGTCACAAACATGGCATCAGTGATTGACTGCAAGACTGGGAGATGCTCACAGATTGCTGAGAGTCAGCTAACACTACCTCACATCAGCTACTCTATCACAGAGTAGACCTATGATGGAAAAACTGAATTATCAGCTTGGAAAACACCTGTATGGTTGGAGCTAGATGATGTTTTCAAATGGTATGGCCCCTGTGCTTCAGAAAAGGAACCTCACTGGAAACAGAAAGGATGGCATGTGACAGATCTGGGTCTGTGCCATCTGGTGACTAGCATGTTTGGTAGTGAAGTGTGTTAGCATATTTGCTAATCAGCCGGCTAGCTGGTGTTTGAAGTGCATTTGCCACACCAGGCACATTTATGAGACATTCTAGCTGCTTTACAGCTCATTATGATGCCTTATAAAAACATCGGTTACTTACATAAAGCAGAGCTTCCTGTGGATTCAGTTTCATGGTGTCAGACACTAGAAGAAGAGACAAAGCAGAAATGTGACATTCAGTGTGCCAGAGGAAATGCACCAGGAAGTATACCAGATCTGCAACATGAAAGTTCTGTAACAGCTGAAGTGAAAAACAGTTATCTTCTCATGAAAATGACATGCTGCTAGGATGTGTTTGCTGTCTGTACCTGAGGCCTTAGAAACGGCCAAGCAAAGACTGACAGCCTTGGGTAGAATCTATAAGAGGTATACCATTGAGATAGAAGCTAGGAGACTAAACCAGCTGTACTCCACTGAACCATCTAAGAATACCAGCTACGGAATGGAGGATTGTCTTCATGGATAACATGAAGTTGTATGCCAGGAGTGAACGAGACATCCACTCACTGATCCACACCATTAGGATCTACAGCAATAACATTGGAATGTCATTCGGACTGGAAAAATGTAGTCAGATGGTAGCAAAGGGAGGGAAGGGGTGCAAGATGCCAGCAGGCAGGGCATACATGGAACGCCATAACCAAGTGGCTGGTATAGTGTACAGAAACATCTGTGTCGAGTAAGGCCTGAAAGTCAAAATGGGTGTTTGGGAATGACCGAAGTAAGATTCTGTGGGACTTCCAGATACAAACAGACAAACCGGTGATGGCTTACATTCTAGTCTAATCTAAATAAAGTTTAACACACACGGACACACTTCCATGTCCTTTCCTTCAAGTGAATCATGCTGTATGTTCTGTAATAGTGAGATGTTTACTCAGCCTGACCTGATAAGAGGGTTATGTTCTTTCCAGAAGCAAACATTAAATAAACAGTGGGTTAATAGGAAGTGGAGCATGTGTGATATGTTCTTTCTGTGTGTGCGGAAAAAAGATTTTTCTGCTTCAGCGTTATATTTTATCTGTTTGAAAAGAAAAACACTTTTTAGCTGTGAATGTTTTGTCTTTGGTTTTTAATATGAGATTTTAGAGTGCTTCATACGCTTCACTATTAGCAGTAGCTGAATTAGTAGAATGGGCAGCAGTTTGAATGTCAGACTTAATAGGAGTGGCACTATGACAGCAGCACCATAGTCTGGTACAGTCTGTCACTGTGCAGCAGCTGTGGAGACGTGCAGGTGGACAGAGTGTTGCTCAGCACATGGCAAGAACTTGTTGCAGCTTTAACTTGACAATGAAACAGTCTGCATGACTCACTTACTGTTCAAACCACACTTATCACTGACAAGTCACAGAGACACAAAGCTGCATTCAGCTCTCGTACATGCACTGATTTGGTCAGCCCTTTCACAGACAGGAAGCAGGAAGTCAGAACGAAACAGGGGAATCCTTACACACCCAAAGGACAAGACTATTTCTCTCAGACACACAAACACACACACACAGTCTTTGTATAACAGACCTTTTTAGAGCCTCTCATTCATGAACTGGTGGGAGGTTTTATCATTACGTCAGGTACTTAACCAAGCTGTAAAGAATCCTGCTGACTGCTCTGCAGCCATGACAGAAATCTGACATTTCGTCTGTGTAGTAGGGAGTCTTTTTCTCACTGGCTGGCCACAAACGCCAAGCTCTGTTTCACAGAATTTTAGATTCGCTTTTATCACAACTGTGCCCAACTTCTGAGAGTTGCAGTGAAGCTGCAACATAAAGGAGGACATCAGAAACACACACTTGCAGCTCTGCTGCATTTTTACATTCGATATTCAGTCTTGCTTGCAGTGATTAATGAGCTCTTACATTCCTGAGCTGATGAGTTCTGCCCTGAGGCTGATTCATGCTTTCCACTCATGCCACTATACAGTACTCTGGTATCTTAGTGGCAGAGTTCTTCTGTGCTGAAGATGAACATCTTTAAAGTCACTTTTAAACTGTTACTGAAGAAATCAAATGACAGCTGTCTGTGCTTTCTATATAAAATCAGTGAGCATTTTTTTAGCATGACAATTTGTGTGTCAATTAGAGACTTTATTCCAGGTTAGTGTGTAAAGAGGCTCGCTCAGTAGAGACTTCTAAGTGGCTAAACCGGATCCTCTTGTCTTTCTGCCTGCAAAGATAATCCTGACCCTCCCATGGATGTATGCGCCGTGTGAATGTGCGTATAAATCTATCTGTGTGTGCCTGCTTTCCCCCCCCCATCCCACAGCGTGGGCTCATTAGACATCAATCTGTTCACTGATTCTGCTCTGCGGCTGTCTAAGTACAGACTATCAGCTTTAATTCAAAGGCTTTAACAAAGAACTGAATCAACTCTTTAGGAATTATGGCCATTTTTACAGTCTCCCATTTCCAGAGGCTCAGAAGTAAGTGGACAGTTGATGACAAACTGTTTCATGGCCCATAAAAGATCTGGATTCAATTCTAAGTGTTGAACTTGCATTTGCCATCTGTTCACTGAAACTCACAGAATGATGGAGAAGAAATGTATGAAGAAGGAAGATTATGATCTGAAGCATCCACATGATCTGTCAGCATGGTGGAGGGAGCATTATGGTATGGGCATGTATGGCTGCCAGTGGAAGTGGGTCACTGGTGTTTATTGATGATGAGACTCCTGATAGAAGCAGCAGGATGAACTGTGAAGTGTACAGGGCAGCACACTGCTCACATTTAGGCTACTGCTGCAACACTGAGCAGAAAGAGGTTCACAGTGCAGATGATAACTATCCAAAACAAACTGCAAAAGCAACCCAAGAGTTTCTCAAGGCAAAGAAATGCAAAGAAATTCTCCCAAGTCAGTCACCTGATCTCAACCCAAGATGCTTTTAAAATACTGAAAACAGAACTGAAGGAGAAAGAAAAAAGCATGATTTTATTCTTAATAAATTTAAATTGGATCCAGCATGTTGTAACTGATGATTTCTTTATAGTTATTTAGAACAATTAGTGCATTTTTCAGTCACCCCCAGACTTAACCACCACTCGCTGATCAATTGCAGTGACATGGCAAGTAGCCTATAATATATAATTTAAATTTAAAAAAAGAATAAAAGGCAGATGAATCAGGTAATCTGTCTGTTCTCTGGTTTCTAGTGAAGTGTGGAACATTGGGAGCTGACCCCATTTTGCAATCTGCACACTTCTGGATTTCATAAAATCTCTTTGGTCGGGTAGACTGACGCAGAGAACTTTTCCATTTTGGTGGCTCGGGCTTTAGTAACTATTATTTTGTCTGTGTCTATTAATGAGAGTGGACATTAACTTTAATAGAAAAGTCATAATGTCTGCGTTCATATCTCTTGGTAATATGGAGGTCTAACACTTTTACAGTTTCAGATTGTGTTGGGTTAGGGTCAGAGGGCAACAGTGGCCTACAGAAGGTCAAATACACTGTGTAGATTTTGAATTATTTCACATGAGAGTTAAGTGTTGTTCATTCGATTTCCTTTTTACACCTATTTGTACATTGGATCCAACTATAGACAGTTCACAGCAAAATCAGTCAAATAACAAATGAAGAAATTTTAGCTAAAGAAATACGCTTGCTAGATATGTGCAAGAAAAAAATGGAACACCAAAAATTAGGGAAAAGCTGCTCCTTTACCAAATAATAGCTTACCAGTGGACTAAACCTCATGGGGACAAGTTTTAAATCCAATATGTTCCTCCTTTGACTTCTTTGAGTTAGCACAAGACTCCCCAGATTGAAGAGGCTCTCCACAGGCACACTTGAGGTTATTGCTGGGTTTCATAGATAGTCTGTCCTGAAAAAGTTCGGGATCCTCAAATATTCAATAACTTCAGTGTGTGAGTTAAAGAAAGCAGTATCCTGCTCTTCAAATACAAAGAAGTCATTTTCAGTGATGCTGCAGGCCGAAGTCTGTCACTAAAGCGCTGCATCTTACTGCTCATTGTGGGTCAAATGATGATACTCAGCAGTCAGCACTTCAGTGCTTCTCTTCTTTTACTATGTGGTTTTCATCCCAGTCATGGACAACATAGGTTGTCCGTGATTGTTGGCTCTGTTCAATACTAAGGCAGTATGACTTTAGAGAAAGTGCATCTACGCTGACCTCCGTACTATAGTGTTAGGCAGACTAGCTGTCATGGAAAAGCCTGTTTTGCAGTGCCAGTTTCTTGGAAAACAGAATTTATACTGCTGCCACAATAGCACTTATTTTCACCAAAGTCACAGTTCTGACTATGAAATATTCCTGAAGGACCTGATTCCTCCATTCAGTGATGGCTTTAATGTCTACTCCGCTGTAGACAGCAGTCAGTTTTTGGATGGAAATGTCACTGATGTGAGATACTTGTCAGAGTATTTGATTACTAAAATAACCCACAGCTACAGTTTTATATAAATGGCTGTAATTTATCATGGATTTTTTTTTTACGATTCTTCTGCTTCTGTGTTAAAATCCTCAGTGCCGACCTTAATGAATGGCAGGCTCCATACGGTCAAATTGTGTCTCCATGTAATCGTTCAGCTATAGCACATGCTGTTGAGCGAGTTATCTTTTGTTACACAGTGTTCTGTGACCATGGCAGACAGATAACTACACTCTATAAATACTCTAGGCTTACAGACTGCATACAGACTGCTGCCTTGTGCTGCTGTTTGACACCTTTGCAAGAGAAAATAAAAAAACTGTTTCTGTGCTGTGTGCACCTCAATTCATTTCATATTTCCACAACGACCTTGGTGTCAGCGGTGGGATCCCATGACTGACTGGCATCTGGGGTCTGAGATGGACATGGACTGATTATCCCTGAAAAGTGCTAAGACCAAATACAATGGGATTTTCATCAGAAGACCACATTGTCTTCACGGGTGAGAGATCTGAAGAAATTGTTATAATTTTGAAAAAAAAAAATTAGGAAATTGATTGTTTCTCTGTGTTCACACCTGGTGTAGAGTTCATTACAGGGCTGAGTAAACCCAGGGAGCTCAGCAGAACAGCTTTAAATGAGTTTCAAAAGAAGGAAAAAGTAACCGAGGACCTGGTCTTCCTCGCTGTATTGACTGTTCCATCATATAACAGTGGAAAACGGTTTGGATTTATACCATATAGACAAAACGAAGGAAGATTCAGCATGAGGAAGCTAAAGCAGCTGGAAGAAAAAGCAGATCTTAGAATATAAGAGGTAAAATGTTAAATGAACTGGTTCTCAAATAGTGGTTTTCTACTCTACCTGAGCATTCAAAGCTCTTTATACAACAAGCCTCCTACACACACTTAAAGCCATTCATACAAGCACTTTTTTTCCTATGCTTAAGTACTTTCATTCTAATATTAAAACTCCAATGGAGCACAACTTGAGGTTAGTATCTTGCCCAAGGACATTTGGCATGCACACTGGAGCAGGCAGGGACTGAACCACCAACCTTCTGATTAGTAGGTGAGCAGTGCCCTACACTACGAAGCTCGTTCAACATATCCAGGGTATCTTTCAGTTATCTGGATTCACTTATCCTAACACTGGGGATCAGGATAAATGGTCATACAAAGCTGGTTATCAAATCGCCAAGTTAACCCTGGGTTACCTACTACCTACTCTAGCGATGTTTTCAAATGGCGACAAAAAATATCAAAAGGTTATAAAAATATACCAGTAAAATGCACCACTGTTTGGCCGTTCACCTATGCGAGGCAGCTGCACGAAGCTTTGGAGCAGGTTAGGTTCACAGCTTAATTCACCATTGTGATTTACTCCAGTAAGAAGTCAACCACCTTTGTCGTACAAAAAACCCTAAAATTATCTCGATAATCCAAAAAATCTGGCTTTGTATTACAGGCCTCGGCTGGTTCTATTAAACTACAGCAAAGAAATAAGATTTTACTGAAAATCCCAAACCACCCGGAAGCATTAAATGTGTGAAAGTATGGGTCAGAATGCAGGGACTAAAAGGAAGCTAAAAAAAGGATAAGGGTAAAACAGATAACTTGTCTCTAGAGTTATCTTGATTGTATACTTTCTTAGAGCCTCAAAGTGTCATGGAATGCTATGTGGAAGGCAGAAATAGGATTCCAATGCAGTACTCTAAACAGGACAAAGAACAGAAGCAAACTGAGGGTTTAAATACACAAGACATTAGGAAGGAGTGGAGACACCTGAGGAACAACACAAAGCTAAACTAAATCTAACTAATAAGACAAGGAGATGCAAATCTCAACACAACAACACACTTGACACAAGAGACTATCTGTGGTGGAGTGTGGTTTGTGGTTCAGCTGCAGGGGAGAGATGTAGCTGTGGGTTCAGGGTGTGGTGTCAGGGGAGGCTGACCAGAACAGCTGATCTCCATCATCTAATCATGCCTCCCCTATATAGGTTGGATACTGAGACCTGACGAGAGAGGTGTGTATGGCAGCGGTCCCCAACCTTTTTTGCGCCATGGACTGATTTATGTCAGACAAGCCTTTAAGGTGTCGCGGATAAATACAACAAAATAAAACCAGTACCGGTACCCAAACAAAAGAAGATTTATTCATAATACACAGGAAAAGACCCAGGGAAACCAAGTTAGCAATAAAAACGACAAAAAAAATAACGATAAAAACTGATAAAAACCCTGAAAACCATAAATTTCACACCCGAGCCTCAACTCTTGTGGCCCGGTACCAAACAACTCACGGACCGGCCCAGGGCTTGGGGACCGCTGGTATATGGTGTTGGATTGAACTGAAGTGTGGCAGCTGGAAAGGTGTACAAGAAGACTGAGCGAAAATCCAATGTAAATAAACATTCACGTACCTTGTAAAGTTGTGTGCATCAGGTCCTTTGTCACGCTATTAAAATAAAACAGGAAGAAACTAACACTAAGACCAGGACTAAGACATACAAACTTGACAGAACAAAACCTGGCGTAACGATCCTCAGCTACCAAGACTAGCGACTGGAACATGGAATGTCACCTCTCTGGTTGGGAATGAGCCTCAGCTAGTGCATGAGGTTGAGAGGTACCGGGTAGATATAGTCGGGCTCACCTCGGTGCACAGCTTGGGCTCTGGAACCAGTCTCCCGGAGAGGAGCTGGACTCTGGTTCAGTTTGGAGTTGCCTTTGGTGAGAGGTGGCAGGCTGGGGCTCCGTTAGTCAAACTCGGATACAGGAGGAACAATGTGATTTTCAGCCCGGTCGTAGAACACTGGACCAGCTCTTTACCCTCCTAAGGATACTTGAGGGTGCATGGGAGTTTGCCCAAACAGTCTACATGTGTTTTGTGGACTTGGAGAAGGCGTTTGACCAAGTTCCTCTAAGCATTCTTTGGGAGGTGCTTCAGGAGTATGGAGTGTCTGGCCCTTTGCTATTAGCCATACAAACTTGACAGAATTCGACCCTTAAACAACCATTGCAAACATTGGTCTGCATAGCTGGCAATAAGTCGGACTCGTTCCCTGTTTGTGTTGGACTCCGCCAGGACAGCCCGTTGTCACCAATTCTGTTCATAATTTGACCATCGTGCTAAAGCAAGAGCTGAGCATAAAGGCAAAACTGTCGGCTGATCTATGTCCCTACCCTCACCTATGGTCACGAGCTTTGGCTAGTGGCCAAAAGAACAAGATCGCAGATACAAGCAGCAGAAATTAGCTTTCTCCAAAGGGTAGCTGGCCTCTCCCTTAGAGATTGGGTGGGCCCTCCAGGAGGGGCTCAGAATAGAGCTGCTACTCCTCCACATGAAACGGAGCCAGTTGAGGTGGTTCGGACATCTGATAAGGATGCCTCCTGGGCACCTCCTGAGTGAGGTGTTCCGGGCATGTCCCACTGGGAGGAGGCCGCGGGGCAAAACTTGGGACACGCTGAAGAAATTATATCTCTCTGATGGCCTGGGAATGCCTTGGTGTTCCCCTTGGACAAGCTCTACGAGGTGGCAGGGGAGAGGGAGGTCTGGGCTTCTCTGCGTAGCCTGCTGCCTCTGCGACCCAGCCCTGGATAAGGGGCAGAAAATGGATGGATGGATGAATGGCATGACCTTAAAAAGGTGGTTCATGCTCAAAAACCGCCCAAAATGGCTGAATAACAACAATTCTGCAAAGATGGGTGGGCCAAAATTCCTCTTAATTACTGGAATTATTACTGCTAGTTTCACTGTTAGTTATAAGCATTCCAACATGTATTGTCTAAACTGCAGAAAACATACACACACTGCCATTCTATATCAAACACATATAAAGACTGAAAAAACATGCACACACACACACACACACAGACGCGCGCACACACACACACACACACTTGGCTGTGGTGTCAGAAACAGAGAGAAGGGCATGTTTCCACAACTTGTTGTAATTATGTGTCTTAAGACTGAATGCTGACTCCGGCTGTTCTTTCCACAAATGTATGGTGAGAGCCTACCTCAGCTGGTGGTAAGCTATGTCTGGTATGACAGGAATGACACAGAGTAGCAGAGAGAGAGAGAGTGGAAGGAAGAAGTGAGGGGTGCTGTGCTGCACTCCGTCACAGACTTCCTCTGGCTGCACAGTGGAGCTGCAAAAGGCTGGGCTCTTATCACAACACACCAGCTCAGCCACAGCCAATCAGCTGCTGCTTCTGGCAAAGATCAGCCTGCTTTTAACCCATATTTTTACCAGCATTCACCTTGAATAAAATACCAGGGCTCAGATTATAAGGACCAGAGATAACAGCAGAGGATGAAAACAAACACAACACTGAGCCAGATTTTGGGCTTTTGAGACTTTGATGTAGAAGATTAATGGAAATCTATTAATTCATTATTAAACTGTATTTGCTGATATCACAACTGTGGGTCACAATGCACTTTTGTGCTGTTTTGGTTTATCATACATCTCTCAGTAGCCTGGTGTGTGTGGAGCAGCCAGTGAGGCCAGACTGAAGACATGAGTCGCTTGGTCTATTCATTTCAGGCTGCTGCTGCAGGTACTGTGGTGTGTTGTGGTGTTTTGTGGTGTGGTTGTGGTTGTGTTGTGGTGTGGTGGTGGCACACTTTGGCCCCTTAGTACCAACTGAGGAGTGTTTAAATCCCACAGCCTACCTGAGTATTGCTGCTGATCATGTGCATCCCAGTGTATAGTTCCAGCAGAATAATGTGCTACATCTCAAAGCTCAGATCACCTCAAAGAGATATTTGCTGCGCTCAAACAGCCTCCACATTTACCAGATCTCAATCCAATAGAGCACCTTTGGGATGTGGTGGAACTGTTACAAATCTGGAGCAACTGTCTGATGGAATCATTTCAACATTGACCAAAACTCTATCGGAATGTTTCCAGTACATTGTTAGATGAACTGGTCTAGCTACTGAGCTACAGTTGCAGTGGTGGTGAATCCTCTTACTCGCACACCCCGGTGACTGACTGGTTTGACTGCCGCCCTGCCTGGGCACAGTTTAGTAAACTAAGCCTTGGCCCGCATGAAGAGGTGAGCCTAGCATATTTCAGTTGTACACTTGTAGTGGGACTGCTATCACAACCCAGCACAGATGTCACTTCCTCAGTTACAGCTGACTCTGGAAAAGTCATTTTGTTTAAGTAATTAAATATTTGAGAGGAGACTGTGACCACTTTTCTAACCACAAAATGCATAAAGTTATTAACAATGAATCATTCAATGACAAATTAAGCAGCTAAAAGATCTGTTCACTGGAACTCACAACACGAGGTCCATAAAGGGTTGATGTAAGTGCAGAAAGACTAAAAACAACTTACGAGTGACCAACAATCTGTTACATTCTTAAAAAGAAGACCAGCAGGCCTGGAAGTCCACAAAAACAACTAAAGTTCACGACTGCAGATTATTTCCTGTGGAAGAAAAGCCCTTACAACATCTAACAAGAGAATTCCTGAGCGAAAAAATGTACAAGAGACGGTTTACAACAAGGTGAAAGCCAATGGTTAGACTCAAGAACAGGAAGGCCAGAGTAGACTTTTCCACCTCAGTGCTAGGAGAAAAAAAAATCAGTGGACAGATGACAGACAGATTAACTTGTACAGAATGATGATAAGAGAAAAGCATTGAAGAGCTCATTATCTGTCATCATCTGTCAAACATGGTGGAGGAAATCTTATGTTTACGTGTCGTCGTCATATATGGCTGCCACTGGAAGCGGGTCACTTGAGTTTACTGATGATGTGACTGCTGACTAGTGCTGGGCGATATGGAAAAAATATTTATCACGATATGAATTATTTTATATCACGATAACGATATATATCACGATATACCACCTGACCTGTGGTCATCTGGAAAGTACGCAGTCTGTAAACAGCGAGCGCAGAGGGTCCAGTCTTTGTTAATGAAATGGATGGTTACGCTCATGTAGGGCTGCGTATCTCTGCTCGTCTATAGGTCAGTAGTCAAGGCATAATGCACGACACTGCAAGCATCCTTCTTTGGCCCAGCATGCGTCATATAAGTGAGGCAACTCGACTTTACTGAAGTGCTTACGACCGGGCATAACGTACCTCGGATCAAGAACTTTGACGAGGTCATGAAAGCTGTCCTTCTCAACTACATAAACAGGGGCCATGTCTTTACAAATGTAACGCGAGATGGCTCCTGTGATTTGTTTATGGCGCTGGGACGTTTTCTCATACGGCGTACCTTGCGCGAAAGACTGCTGTATCTTCGGCTGGCTATAGTTTTTCTTTTCCCAACTTGCTCCCGTTGTTCCACAACTTGGTTTAGCTCGGATTTTCTGGATTCTTGAGTATTCTTTTTCGTGGACCTTCTGTAGGTGATAGAAGAGATTTGTTGTGTTGCCATCGGGCGCGGGAATAGTTTTATAGCATAGCTTGCAAATGGGCGTCTTCTGC
>VUQG01019648.1:0-32023 GCA_015106755.1 Etia nguti | reverse complement strand
GGTTATACCCTGCCTCTTGCCCTATGGTAGCTGGGATAGAAGCTTTGAGGCAGGTACCAATGTTCAATGCTGCTGTTCATATATATATATATATATATATATATATATATATATATATATATATATATATATATATATATATATATATATATATATATATATATATATATATATATATATATATATATATATATATATATATGAGCACTGCTCAAGCAAGTGGGAATGAAAAGAGTACATAGACTCATGAAGCTCAAAACACTGCATAGCTTGTTGAGAAGAGAAAAGAACAATTTCCTCAGGGCATATGACAACACACCTCACAAGGTGTGGCTGTGCTTTAGTGTCGGAGTTTGACATGTAAACACACCTTTGCCGTGTACATTTTTTCAGGCTACAAATACATGCAGTATACCTACGGATATTCACTTTTACACTCAAAAGAAAATATTTATAATGGAAAGACAGCAAGAGGAAAGAAAATAAGCAAAAGAGTGAAAGATTAAAAATTAAAGGGAGGAAAAACTTATTTCAGCCCATGTGACAATATATTAGTGTTGCATGTTGGTTTTTATTTCTGGTCTTGGTAACCTTACGTAACAACATACAAACAGGCCAAAAAAAGATCAAGGAAGGGTAATGGAAAAGAGCACAGTGGATTTGTTTTGTGGGAAATATCTGATGGTGTGGATTTAACTTTATATGCTAAGTCTACATTTCTCATAAAGCATTTAACTGAGAATTTATGGCCGACAAACAGACCTCTATCTCTCTCGTTTAAAAAAGACCCCCAAAATCTAAAACTGCTCAAACTAATGTAAAAGGAAAAAAAAAAAACTTTACCTCCTGCCTCGTAGACATGTACAAATGCAACAAATGCACTACGCATCCATGTAAACACACCCACTTCATCCTGCTTCACAAACACACTGGTCTATACGCCTTCTCCTTTCTTTGTTGTGCACACACAGACACACAAAAGCCTTTCCTCTCCTTCCTCCTGGCCTCCTCCTCCAGTGGTGACTCAGAACTGAGGAACATGGTTCGTGTCTGTTCGGACGGCCATTGTTTGCAGTTTCAGTCACATAAAGGTTGATTCCAGGCTAACTCCTTTCAGTGCAGCAGATTACATCTCAGGGCAGAGAACCTTGCACAAATACTTTGTGAAGCTTAAGTCTGTTTAGTGCCACAACTTTTCATGATACACTGAGCTGTTGTAACAGAAGAGATAAGGAGAGACAGGTGCAAATCCATCTGTGTACAGAAACTCTCAGACAATAACAGATTAGTGCCCTCTTATGGCCAACAGAGACTCCCATTGACCAACATATAATAAATATTATTCAACATTTATAGATGTGTGTATTTGACTAGATAGGTACAAACCATGCTGGTGGTCTTTCATGATTATATACACCATATTTCATGAGACGTACAACTAAATCCAACATGTTAAACTCATAATGGCACTGGAGAAAATATCTGGGAATCCCCACGGTTAGTAGACTTTGAGACTTCATCTATTACATGGCAACTACTGCATGACAAAATGTCATAGTAATCTATTAAAAATTGATATTGAATTTCAAAAACAGCCTCCTTTCATGTCCAATAAGGGTTCGCTAGTGGAATGTGTGCAATATTACAAATACTGTAAAACAATAATTGAGTGAAAATTTCAATTTGAAGCAAACTGTGAAGATAAGCGCGAAAAGCAGCATCAATATCTGTCATATTTAAGGAAACTTTCTTATTTCCACTCTGACAAAACCATGATGATGAAGAACAGAAGCTTACTGGTGAGCCACAGCTTAACCCAAAATCCCTGTACACCAGAAAGTTACAGAGGTTTGATGTCCAGTTTCTTCCTTCTGAACACAGGTTTATAGTCCCAAAGTGAAAGAAGTAAAAGAGATCTCAGTTATATGAACTGAACCCTGACTTTTTTTTTTTTTTACCATAATAATGGATAAAGGATGATTCCAACTCTTTAACTATGTTATACTTTTTATAATTGCTCTTGTAAAAAATACTGAAAGCCATCAAAGTAAAAGAAAAATATATTTTTTACATTTTGCATTCCAATAAAATACAATTAACAACATCAGCAATATCATCAACAACAGCATTTGGGGCATGTGTGTTTTTCCTGAGTATAATGCACCTAAAATAAAATGCATGAGTATTCCTGTGGTGGCTACATTTACTTTAACGTGCATACCTATCATGCAGTTATCACAAATGCATTACACAGAGTTTGCTTATAAAGAAAAACACATTCTCCAACACAGCATTCCTTGTTCTGGCCTGGCAGGCTGTAAGATGAATAAGTATAATAAGCAGATTAATGGTTACACAACAAGCTGGTGAAAATCCACCTCTTTCTTCCGCAGTGGCAAGTTGTTACACACAAGTTAGCCTAAGGAGGAAATAAACCTTTTCTCCTCACTGTTTCCATAGCCTGCTTTCTTTTGCATGACTCAGATGTGTCAGCTCTAGGAAACACAGTATTGCCCATCAGCTACTGATTATTTATCTTTACCTCTGCCTACTACGGACCATAGACTACATTTACAATAACAACTGTCCTATTTAGACTTTGCTGATCAGGTTTAAATTATGCTTAGTTATAATTTTGCTTAGTTTGGAACCTAAACAGGAGAAGTTGATCCATTAGTATTAGTATTAGTATTAGTATTAGTAAGCCAAACCTTTCCAGCTTTCCTGCCATCATCCCCCTTGCTTCCTCTGTACCCATTCATTTATGTAATCTGCCATGACGAGGTGCTATCAGACCTAGTTTTTTGATCTCCTCCAGTGTTTACGTGTCTCTGATCAGGTCTGGGCTTCTCCAGAGAGTGGGTGTGTCAGGAATAGCAACCCTGCACAGGCAAGGTGGTAATTCATGTTAATGCTTCATCAACACACTCTCATGTTGCGACACAAACACTGACAGAACATAAAAGATGACGCTGATTTTAAAGACTATAACAAAGGCTCTCTTGATTTGCTCATGCTTCCTATTTCTTCTCTGTATTCTGAATCCTCTTCACGCCTTGTTGAAAAGTGAGAAAATAATAGAGGTTTATCACTTTCTTTGTTTACACAAAATAACATTTGTGTAAACAAAATCTTATTAAGGCGTGGAGCAAGAACAACTGTCACAGTGGCAGCGACCAAAGGTCAAACCCTTGATGACTTTACAGCATCTCTGAAATATCACCACACCATTACTGGCTTTGTTTACACGGTGACATAATGCATCAAAGATGTTTTTCCTTCCTGAAATGTGTTGTCTCAGCCTCTTGTATGAGGGTGGTTACTGAACGATCTCTTTTCCACATACCTCGAAGTTGTAAAAGGTTTGATCACAGCTATGTCGTGCTTATATTTTACATCATGACACGACGCAGATTTTAACTAACTCCAGTTCACTATGAATTAATCCAAAAGCTTTAGTTTAAACATTTAAATCTCCCCGCTTCTTTACACATGGTTTCTGTGAGCACACACTCCCACAGGAGGAAATATCAGGTTGCTGCACTGAAACAATGACAACAACAGGTGACTGTGTGGAAGCGAAGCTGTTCAGTCATTTCCCGCCTTTGTGTGGCGTGGGGTGAAAAGCAGAAACCTTTTGTTTATTATTAAGCATGGCCTTGTTTAATATTAAACACAAGCTCGCTTTTGGTGGGACTGTTTAACCATTACATCACTGGAGTTTGTGTTTTTGTTATTTAAGGGTTTTTTTAGCATGTTATCATATAAGAGACACCGCCTTCGAACTCGATTAAAACCTAAATACAAACTCTGTAATATAATACCACTGACATCATAGATACAAAGAACTAAATGGGAGACAAGAGATAAATGAGGGCGATCACCATTATGTACAATATGCCCTACTTTTTGTGATCCAATTACTAAACGTTAACGGCAAAAATACCTTAAGTTGTATAATTCAGAATGTATTATTTTAGGACATTTAGTAAACTTCCATCATTTTACAAAGGTTTAAATATTTGTAGAGGAAAGTATCGCAATAAATACATTATTAGATACAAATATTTTTACATATTTGTTTCATAAAATCAGATATTGCTGATTAACTTCTAAGACCTGTTGATTATTGCAGTCATTCATCTAAGTCGTATTAATGTCCCATTTCACGATCAGTCTACAGCAGCTGATCCACATCTGGAATCTGGACCACGTGGACACTGACAGCTCTGAATAAGAGTCAGTACACCATTAAGATTAAAGATTCAAGCTTGAGCTACTCCAGGGTTCATTTAAGGAACAAAGACCATCCTATGGTGGTGCTGCCTAATGGAAACCAGATTCTTTTGTTCACATTTAAGTGCTTGCCTTTGAGTATCTATCAGATCTCTTACAACTTTATGTCCCATATGCCTCGCTTAGGTCATCAGCAATTTCGAGTAGTTCCAGTAGTTTCAGCTCTGAAACACTGGACAGTTTCACCTTTCAGATCAGGTCATCTTCCCACAGTCCTCAACTCACCTCTACCTGTCAGCTGGGTTAGGTCTCATTCATAACTGTGTGCTGTCAGTACTAATTGCTTTAATTCTGTTTCTGTGCTGGTTTCCATTTCTTTTTCTAAATTATTTTACTGTGGTTTGTAACTTTCCCTTAACTTTAACTTAATATTGTTACAAATGCGTGTTTTGCAGCACTTGAGTCAGTGTTTGTGATAAAACGACGGGCCTATTATCAACAATGATGGTGGTTTCTTAGTAGTGTTATATGATCTTTAAAATCAACATAAGCCTGCTATGTCCTGTGCAAAGTGTTCTCTCACAGCTGAGACATCCTAGTCATCTGTGACCTTCTCTTCAGTATAGTCCATCTGTCCTGTTTGGCATTTTGCAGTTTGAGCAGGCTTCCTCACTCTTCTTTCCATGTGATCTCTTGCTCATCTTTAGAGTTTTTGTCTGTCAGTGCTAAAGTTGATTTGAACAGCTTCTATCTTCCTGATCTTTTTTCTCCCTCTGTCTCTAAGTGCTCTCGTCTGCTCCTCCCCCTGCAGCGTGCCTGCCAGTTTTTGTTTACGACATAAAGAAAACCATCATGACAGAAACTGGCTGGCACTGGCTACGCTGGCTTCAGGCAATGCAAGGCTGGATACTAATATTATGTAACTGACAGAAACACATCTCCAATCTTATCTACAGTAGGTTGAGATTTAAATCTCTCAAAAAATGCTGATAACCACCCCAAAAAAAGAGAGAAAAGTTTCCAAATATGGCATCCAACTTTGACACAGAAAAGTTGAGGGTGGTCAGTGTCTCTTTTGTTGCTAATTAAAGAATGGTTAAGCACTTCAAATATATCACACCAAACAGATTCTATTTCTAGTAATGGAAAAGGATCACGGCGCCCATCAGCCATTCGAACCTATGACAACATTCTTCCCATGCTAACAATTAGCTTGTAGCAAACTGACCCCAGGGGGGCTTATCATTGACTGGCAGAGATAGTTCCTACATGGGGCAGGAGTGTCTGTGCCACTGCCACTCATTTTCTCAATCTTTGTTTTGCTGATATGCTGGATGCAGTGGCAATTAAGACAATATACAGTCTACCTATTTTCTTCCAATTAGTTGATATTCTTAGAGTAACCCTGAAAATCCCATTTGAAAGTTAAAATGTACAGAAAATATAGAAACCCTACCTAGATAATGATTCATCTAGGTGACCACAAAAGAATGCAATAAATAAATAAATGCAATGCATTCTTTAAAACTGCTGCCTTGCATAAGATGTGTGCACATTTCTTTTTGTATGCTTGGACAGGTCAAATGAATTGCCTTTGTAAAAAAAAAAAAAGTAAAAATAACAATGACTCATCAAAATGCTTTTCCTGCACTATAAAAGTCAACCTTTTCTTCGTGAGAGGCAATGCAATCCTGTTTTATTTAATTCTCCGTATCCATAGCGAGCGCTATCAAAAAGAGAGGAATGTCAAATATGTGTGGTCAACACAGCTCTGAGAGAAGGTTCCCTCACTGAGACACAGAGCTGCTATAAGACCAGCAAGTGTGACATTTACTGAAAGCAAATCTAGGACATGGTTTCTTTAACATTTTAAATGTCAATGTTAGGAGCCAAATTCAACCACCGCCTCTTGTCAGCTGAGTTCTCTGGACGTGACTTGACTATTTGACTATTTCACTCATTATAGAAAATTTTCATGTAAAGAAAGAAGAGAGGAGCCTTACATGAAACCTGGTGGATACCAAAAAGTAAGGAGCATGGTGGATTATCTGTATGTTTCTGCAGTGACTTAACTTTCTAATACTATAAATTAATGAATAAAGATGATAATTCTGTGTACTATTTTCTCAACACATATTTCATACGTGATGCTGCTGATGTCATAAAATATTATTGTACAAAAGCCTGATTTCCATCTCCCTGCCTAACAGTGAAACAGCTTTTTTATCAGGTAAAAAACATCAACAGTTAGAAAAACAATGTAATAGTGGCTTTCCACACTGATAAAGGAGTCTGCTGTGAAAATACCACACTGTAGTGTAATGTCATATCAAACTTGAGAGACAAGTACTTGCTTATGTGTATATGTGTAATATCTGCATAGAAACTATAAAACAAGCAATTGGTCAAAGTAAGTAACTCAAATGACATTTTTTAACGTACATATACAAAACAATTTGAGGTATAACACAACTGTGTGTAACAGGGAAAAAAAGGCTTGGAACCATGATCTTGTGACACTTGACTTTTGACCCTGCAACAAAGGCAGCCTGTAGAACTTGTAGCCTTAATAACCGTCTGCTGAACCACGGCGCAAACAAAGCACTGGCGGTGATGCAATACCTGAGTAAGTGTGCATTGGTCAACACCTATGTAAATACAACTGTCAAAGGAAGTGTAGAGTGTAGAGGCAAAGAAAGACGAAGTCATCTTTCATTTACTGCTTGTTACGTTGTAGTGGGAAAATCAGCCATGGCAGGTTTCTGAACACAGGAACAGGAGGGGTACAAACCCTCAGGGTCATTCAAATCATACAAATATATGACTCTGAGGAAGGTCAATCATCAAAGAACTCCAAGGCACTCTCTGGCATGTAATATAGCGTTTCTGTCTGTTGTTTTTTTTTGAAATACCGATGTATTTAAAGTTCCTTTGTTTTCTATAAAGATCATAAGATCAAATATGTTTTTTCTCCCCTTGGTATACTCTAAAGATAGTAGAACCAGTATCAAAACACAGTACACTAACTTTGGGCTCAAAACCTAGAGAATCCCATAAGAGCAACAGCTGCAATCATTGCTCAGGTGTAGGACAGACTAAGAGACTAAGATTTCACACTCAAAAGGAGTTTAATATTCACTATTTTATTGGGCTATAGTGGCGTTCCTGCAAAGTTTTTTTTACACTGGTAGTGCAAAAAGACGTTTGCAGGATGCGTTAGCAGAACACAAACATGCCATACCCACAGAATAATTATCTCATGGCTAGACACTACTTGGACTTCCGTATGAGTAATCACCTACATCCACATTGAGCACATTTTTCTTTCTATATGAAGAGGTCACATTACCAAAGGGAAGCATTTTGTATTTCTAAATTACAGGCCATTAAATAATCTGGCTTAAATAAGGATTTAGATTTACTCCTTTTTTCGTAAACCATATTTGCCATCATAGATGCACTTATGTTGTTTATTGTTCGAGCTCTTATTTTATTTTATTTGGATTAAATTTGATGAATGTTTTGGGCGTGGTGTTGATTTTCTTTCAGACGTCTGCATCTGTCCAGATTTTGAAGATTCCTCCTGTTGGCTGAGCTTCACTGGACGAATATTCCACTCTCATCCTAGGTGGAAGTGTGCCATTGGTGGAACACCACTAAAAGAGATCCATGAACTCTGTTTCACCCTCTGCTGAAGGCTGGTGTTCTGCAACGTGTTGGAGGTTTTTTTTAAGGTTAAACAAAACCATGCCATGACTATTAAGACATTTTATTTAAAAAGAGGTTGCGTTGGAGTTCTCTGATCATTTATCCTATGTGTATCTCTTCCAAGGTATACACATAGGTTAGCTTGAATAAAAGTGGTTTGAATGCAGGAAATACTCCTTCTCAAAAACAATCAAGATCCATGCATGTTGGTCTAAATTTCAATTAGAGAAACAGCTTCTACTTTAACAGTCAGACTGCTAAACTGCCCCACCCTCAACTGTGAACACCTTGCACCTTAACAACATAGCTTGATCCTGCAACATGCCACTTGGGAATTATTGCTGGCTCGTTATGTTTTGGTCTACTGTGCGCTGACCATCTCAAGTGCTGTTGCTCTCTGTCACACATTTTGCAATACTGTACATTCATTAGTTCTTTTATTTATATTTTAGTATTTTTTAGTATTTAGTTTTCATATTTATTTTACTATTTACTTTAGTTATTTCAACTATTTTTTTACTAGCATGCTCCATGTACTGAGAAAAAGCTGTGCTTCATTCCTATCAAGTCAAATGGTTTATTAACATTTAAGTTATGTTTGTCTATGTTTATGTGTCAGGTTGGGTCTAAGATGCCACCTCTCTGGGAAAATCTCAAGCCCCCCCAAGTGCGAGGGCCTGTCTCCCCCCACCACACTCCCTGCCAGTCCCTGATGCCCTCACCCGTCAGCGCGTTGGTGGTTCTCAGTGTCCAGGGCTGGGTGCTCGAGTGTGTACTGGCTCACTCCCAGCGGCTGCTTTGCGGGGCCCTCAGATCTCGGCTCTCTGGGCACGGGAACTCGGTCCTCTCTGGCATAGCAGGCTGCCGACAGAGCCTGCGGGCACGTCGCCGCAGCCCCCTGTGGTTTCTGCACTGTGGCTGCTGGGTAACCCCCTCCCCCCCGCGTCTGGGGCTCTCCTCAGTTCTTCTCTAGGAGGGTGGCGCAACTACCCCACTCCGGTGGTCCTCCTTGGGCTCTTGTGCTCTGGGGGGCCTCTAGATGTCTGGTGTGCACACAGGTGTGCGCACAGGTGTTCACAGACACACACAATCTTCCTTGGCTGCTGCCTCTCAGCACATTGTGCGTTGTTGGTCTTGTGTGCTGCTCAGTAGCTTTCAATATTTATTATTTACTATTACTTATAGTTATCTAGGTTGTTGCTGTGGTTTCCTTAGTGTGTTGTTCTCTTTTGCTTGTTTTCTTTTATTTCCAGCAGGTGATCCAGCTGATTTTTAGTGTCTTTTCTCTCTGTCCCTCTTACCCTCTGTTTTTCTTTCCCTCTCCTTTTCTTGAACTTCTTTTGTCCCCCGGTCCTGTCTGTTCAGATTGTAATAACTTAAAAGTAAAAAAAATAATTAATTAATAAATAATAAAGATCAATCAAGTGGACCAGTACGGTAAAGCTGTAATGATCCACTTGGGAAAATAAAATCTGTTGGGCATTTTTATTGGCCTTCAGACAATAATTCTGATTGCTACAGTGACGGACAGGACAGGCAAAAAAATAAAATAAAATAAAATAAAATAAAAATTAAGTTAGACAGTGAATATGTACTTAAGACGGAGCTACACATCATGTGATTGAGAAGTCGTTTCAGTCATTTTAGTAGTAGTTATCTTACTACTGGAGCAGTAACATTCATAATGCCTAAGAGTCCATGATTAGTTTATGCTTTGTTTTTATTGGCCATCAGAATCAAATAATGCTTCCCTCTTTGTTTTTTATCATAGTATAACAGGCTTATAGTAACAGTAACTCTATCACACTGGAGGATGATAAAAAATAATCCCAGTGCAATTCCAGTCACTCTTTATCATTTGACTCATCCTACCCAGAAACAGCCAAACACATTGCAAAGGCTTTGGTCCGGTAATATTTTACATACAATAAATGTCTTTTGTTATAGTAAAAAGAAGACCATAACAAATAGATGTGAAAGAACTATGGCAAAAGTGTACCAATAAAATAAGGGGTAAAATGGGATGAGAGAGGCTTTTACATCACTTTGACTTAAATCCCTGTGGTCGTTACAGCTCTGTTAAAGACTTTTCTGATAAACAAGACTTTTCTACTGCAGACTCTTTGAACTATAGAACAACTGATAGGGGCGATAACTCAGACAGGCCTAACAGTTATCATAATACCTAGTTTGTAAAATAATGAAACATAAGAGATACCGGCTACAGGACTGATAGTAAAGCTGACCAATAAAACAACTGTACTAGACACAATACAGGACACACATAAAAAGGTATTATGAAAAATAACTGCACTGTCTCCCATTATGTTCCACATTGTCTTCCACTGTTTTGCTTGTGGCTGATTCTTGCTGGTAGCTTTTACTGTAAATTTAACTACTGTGAAATACAAGACAGAGTTTGTCAGTGAAACACAAGGACTGAATCTATATGTATGTATTATAATAGAGATGTGCCATGGGGCTATTAATGGCCATAGGTCCAGCTGCTATATATAATGTATCGTAGTCTAGTGTTATGGATAGATAAAAAAAAGAGACTGTTGTGTGTGCAAAGTGTCAACACTTCTCGGAGCATTTCTCAGAGGCCAAGTCAAATTAAGTTCCTTCATTTTGAGTATTAATGTCTATTTAAAAATTATAATTTTATTCTACAACTAGAGGGGAGTTAGGTTAGCTTAGCATGCAGGCTTTGTTTAAAAGTTAATAAAAAGCCACCTTCTGCCTTAAAGTTAAATACTTTTGTTTAGTTTGATGACAAGTCTCCCTTTTATATGAGGTACATGTTACCATTTCAAGAGCGCTGACTTGCTGGATTTCTCTACTCTGTGTGAGTTTGCCAAACAATCAGAAACTCAGGAAGGTATCAGTTAAACAAATGTCTATTTTGCATGTATGCAGTCTTTTTGTGAATCATGCAAAATGTTATTATTGGCTGCCAACGCTGAATCAAAGTCCAACTTGTTTTTCTTGTGAGCCACTGGATTACCCATACATACAAGATCTAAGCCATTTACTTCAAAATGCCCCACCAAGCCTGATGCATTACACAGAAGGAGTTGTGTTACTCATTATCTACATGCTTTCATGTTCACTTGTTTAAAACCTGTGCCATGTTACACGGGCTGAACTGAAGGAAAGTCAGAAACCAAAACAGGTTGGAGGGCAAACCAACTCTTTCCTAAGGAAGCCCTAAACAAAACCAAACCCATCCCACCCACGGGCACGAATTCTCAATCAAATTACCTCCCACGTAGAATACCTCCGGATGGGTTTAGACAAAGAGCAGTGATGCAAGGTCTCCGATTTCCCTTTCAGTGTTGATCCAAGTACATACAAATCATCATCGACATGCTATGACTAGTCCCGACAGTTCACTTGCTCGAAGAACTACTACACCACCCTTTAAGAGTTTAGAAAAGTGCCAGTTCAGATTAACCAAACTTGCCTCTACTGTTGCGGTACACCTCAATAAACCTCAGCTGTGTGACTAAACTGAGGAGATTTACTGTAGTTTGCAAGCACAGTGTCAAAGCCAGCTTCATAATATCCATTTGATGAACATTTAATGAGCTGAAGAACTACAATGAAAATGCTAACACCAATTAACACCAGCTTGCTTACCTGCTATCAGTGATAATGCTACTTTCCTAGTATTTATAAAAAAATGTTTGCAGGGTTCACTGTCCTAAATGAAAATGTGTGTATGCTAACATTTGTTTAACGTTTATTACAACAACGTATACAGAGCTTGGGGAAAAAGGCATTTTCTTACAATGCTCCTTATACGTGGAACAAATTACAACTGGATGTGAAACTGTGCAGCTTAACTGGACTGAAGGGTTTTAAAGAAATTCAAAGGATAATGGAGAAAGCATTATTGGATGGCTGTTCCTGCTCTTAATGTGTTATTGCTACAGTCTTTTATTTTATTTTTAGTTGTAATTTTCCAGCTATTATTATCCAGAATTGTAAAGACTATAGTATGTTTTAACACGTTGTAGATTTTTATGGATATTTAAAACAAGTCGCTCTAGAAAATGAGACCTCGTGTCACAATGAGATTTACCAGTATAAATAAAGGTGAAAAATAAAAATAAAGTAAAATAAGTTTTGCTAATAAGCACTAAACGCACAGTGATGAAGTGACTTTTTTTCTGTATACAAATTATAAATTAAAACCGGACAAAGAAAAATAAAAACTGGCAGAACCAGAAAACACAATGTTTGTCCATCCGTCTGTCTATCCATCCATCCAATTTTTGTTACTGTTATATGGGAAAGCAGCTACTGTATGCCACTCATCTATCACAGTCAGTCAGAATTTAGTATAAGTGCGGAAGTCTGTTGAAATAGCTGGAAAAAGACTGAGAGTGCTTCAACAAACCATGGAAACTATAACAATGAAAGGTGTATTCTGTGTGTGTGTGTGTGTGTGTGTGTGTGTGTGTGTGTGTGTGTGTGTGTGTGTGTGTGTGCGTGTGCGTTTATTTTATAAACAAATAGTAGGATTTGAGTGCACCATACGAGATCACAACCACCTTCTCTTGGCACCAACTCCTCTTTTGCTGTGGTTCCTGTCAAAAACAAAAGGTCTGTATTCCATCTTTTCAATAGAGCCCTAAATAGCTGGCTCTCTTTGGAATGACTGGCTTCAGTCTGACGTCCACGATCCAACACGCAATCTGGGCCTGCTCACTGAGAGCGCTCACCGAATTTATGAAACATATTATATAACTTATTATTCAGGAAATGTACATGCATATTTTATAAGATGTAGAAAACGCTAAGCTACAATCAAAAATAATTAATCTGCCCTTGACGCTGGGCTTGCAATGCATTCTAGACTGATTTTCAAATACAGGTCTGCTTCCAGGAAGGGTGGAGCACACTGTGAGATCTTCCAAGTAGACACCAAAATTGCTATGGAGGGTGATGACAAGTATTAAGCATTTACCCACATTCACCATTAAATACAAGGCACAGTTTACTTCGCTGTTTTTTTAGTATGTGTGTAATTACCATATATTCAACTTCAGGAGCATAAAACCTGTCATTAGTGTTGCATGCAGACAGTTTGTCCTCAAACCGGAAGGTGGCTCCCTGACAAAGACCGGTACTGCTGAAGAGTGTGTGCACTGTAGGCATGCATATGCAAGCGTTGTGCTGTTTCATATTTGAAGTAGATTGAAGTATATTTATATACATTTATATAATTTTTTTGGCAGGCTTTTCCCTATAGTGGTTAAAGTTGTAGATTCTCAGCTGAATTTTTTCAGATGCAGATGAATTGCTCAGAGAAACATACAGAAAATATGGTGCAAAAGAGCCACTTCATACCAGCATGCAAACATCACCTTATGGGTG
Source organism: Etia nguti (assembly GCA_015106755.1). Classification (NCBI taxonomy): domain Eukaryota; kingdom Metazoa; phylum Chordata; class Actinopteri; order Cichliformes; family Cichlidae; genus Etia; species Etia nguti. The sequence continues at coordinate 18,694 of VUQG01019648.1, read as the reverse complement.
AAGTAAGTGAAAGTTAAAGGAAAAGTGAACTGCAAAATTCATCCAGCTGCGCAGCTGGAGCTCAGCAGAAGTTCTAAGCACCAAGCCAGAGCCTTGGACATTAGTCCTGCAGAGATGCAGTGCAATCACCTTGAGAGAGCGACCAATACTTGGCACAAAGAATACAGCAGAACTAAACCAGTTCTGTGAGTAGCCCAAAAGTCTGACTTTCAGGTCTGACTAGCAGCTACCAGCAACATTTAAATGTTTATTGGGTTTTGTTTAATGATAAGTGTACTGTAATCTAGCAACTTGTTGTGTTGTATTAGTTTAAGTGCACTGTGTGTGACTCAGATCACATTCTACAGAAAACAAGTTTTTCTTTTAACTGCATTCATAAACCTGCAAGGCGACATACAAACGTAGATCCAAGGCTATGATATTTCTATACTTTTGTAACTGTCGGCTGATTCTTGCGAACAAAGCCGTTACTGCTATCAGCCCATCGCAAGTACAAAAAAAGGAAAACAAAATGTTTGAATTGCATAAACGACAAAAACTTCCTGGTCTGAAAAATGAAACAAATACAAAAGTGCCTTGAACCTGTATCTATTTTGTTGCCATCAGCATGCAACTCTTCTACTGCAAAGAGACATTAACTTGTATAGACGTCTAATGGAAAGCAACCCTTTAGCTCTCTTGCCTGATGAATGTATGGTCCAAGTCGCAAGTTTCATGTTGTACTGAACAGACCAGGACAGTCACTTTGTATATTATGCTCCGCATTAGAGTCAAAAAGGAGAATAAGGAAAGGAATGCTTTACAGTGTGATTGACAAGTAATAAGCATATGAGAAAGGGCAAATCAAGTCTTCACAAAACTAAGCAACATCACAGTGACTGCATCATCTATGGGTTCTCCTTGAAGAGTTACCTCATGTTGTTAGAACTAACGGAAGTAGAGTGTCTTTTTAAGCTTGTATAAGCTTTCATATTCAATTAGCCTTAATATTTGGGCCTGAGCCAGCAATTCTATTTCTAAACATTACTGCAGTACTGTCAATACATTATTCATGTTCAGTAATTTTATGTCCTTCAAGACGGCATTTCCATAGTTCCCTGAAACATTTCAACAGTGATGGCTTATCTACAGGAGTAGTGGTATGGTTGGAACAGCTGATCTGATCCAAAGCGCTGGCCTAAGTGAGCCCCACTCATTCGACGTGAATTAAATCAGTTGTTGAAAAGGCAGGCCTGAGCCTCTCCCTGATCTGTGACAAGGCTCTGGTGTCAAGTGCTGCGCAGTCTCTGAAAAGGCTCGCCATAAATGCAAATGAGCCCACAGAGGTTGTTGACTTAACTGCCTGTTGGCCTGGTTGTTCAACTAACTTGAAGCTAGTTTTGGCAGACTAGCTCGTTAGCTGACTAGTGTAGCAGTTAGCTCAGCTGGCTCTCCGACTCAAGCGGTTTTCTCCGCACTATTGTGGAAACAGGTTTGCGTGCATTGTCTTTAGACAAAGAGGCCATGCACAGCCGACAACAAAAAGTGGCATCAGCGCAGGAGGAAAAAACAAAAACACTGCAGGGGAGCGAGGGAGCAGAGGAGGAGGGGTGGGGAGATCCCAAGGCCTTTTACTGAGAAGTACAAGGAAGCAGATATTCCGCTTAATTTGAGTTCGAACATTACGGGAACATGCGGGTGACACAGCAGTTCTGATTATCTTACTCTGTATTGACTTGCTTATATGTACTTCAACTTAATCAGCTCCAAAATGGGGGATCTTCAAATAACCTTCTAGCAGGTTTTATCAAAGTGAAATAGACATAACAGGAAGACTGAATCTTTATAAAATAACGATACTAAGAAACACTTGTTTGTCTCAGTGGAATTCACTGCATGTCTTGTTTCCTTTAAGAATTCAGATCTTGGTGCCCATTAATCTTTCATATGCAAATAAATCACTAAAAATTCACAAAGTCAGAGCTTCTAGATTTGTCTCTCAACAAAAGTACATACATTTCCAATGCCACTCTACCAAAGACCAATTATTAAAAATCTAATAAATAAACATACTGTGTTACTGTGCAAAATATCAAAAATAACAAACTGAGCTGCCTCCTCTAAACAGTGCATGTCAATTATCAGTGGTATCCACTGAATGTTAAGTGTCCTTGTAGTTTTTGCTCAGCTCTGGAGCCTGCTGGTTGCAGGGAGGCCTGCTGAGAAGGACTGGCCATTTCTCGTTAATCTCGGAAGGAATTTTTTTCTGCACTGCCAGAAGCGCTCAGACATGATTAGGGGAAGAGAAAGGAAAAGACAGAAGAGGCCAGAACAAAAAAAGTAAGAGAAATTAAGACAGCGACAGAGTGAATGACTGGAGAAGAAGATTGACAGAAGTCAATGAGAGTGACACAGACACAGAGTCAGCAGCAGGAAAGACAAAACCCCACCCTGATTTCAGTAAAAGCAGGTTAACAGCGAGCATCTGGTTAAAAAGAAGTAGTGATGACAGTTGAAGGCAGTTGGTCTAATTTGCCTGCATATCAGAAAACGCAATTGTACAACACAAAGACACCTATTGTCTTATAATAGAAAACGTGGCCCGGGGGTTTTGAATGTAAATAAAGTTGCACTTCATCTATATGCAGCACGACTGTAATGATACGAATCATTTGCCTGCACCTTTCAACGGCACAACAGTCAATGGAGAGGGAGAGGAGGCAAAAAAGCGGCATGCATCTAAACTCATAAATACAAGCAGAAATGGAAGCTTGATAAAACTTACTCTCTTCCTCATTCGCGTGAACAAACGATGCTGCTCTCGACAGAACATCCAGTGGCGTCTCCATGCTCGGATGCCTGCAGGGCAGAGTGGAGGGCAAAGTGTCAAAACTCTTTAGGACTCACCATTTGTCATTTTAAGCAAACAAAAAAAGGAGTTAATATTTAATTTCCTTAAAAGCTCCAAAACTGTTTCAAAGTCTCACGGTGCACAAAGTAAAAATAGGAAATCTCAATATGATGCAGAATATAAATATAAAAGATTCTCTTGTTTTTTTCCTCACTCTATTACAAAATGTTGCTTCTCTACTCATCAGTGCTTAGTGTTCCTTTAGCACAATCACCTGTTTAAGACTTTGCCTTTACACTAGAATAGTCTCACCTTATTTAGGTATAAATATAAAATATAATAACAAAGACATTGTAGTCAAACATTACAAGCCAGTGTTTAACAGTTGCGTCCTTTCAGCACTTGCTAATTAAAAAACAAACCCGCCTTTACTCACAACAGAAATAAAAATGCTAATTTCTTACCACTGCTGTCAAATATGTACTGTTGTCAATATTAATATTTTTATTTATTTATTTATTTTTTATGTATTATTTATAGGTGAGGCAGGTGTGTTGAGAATCTTAGCAGCATGCGCTGGACCTTTCACTTTTGCAATAAATGATATATTCCCAGTGAGCGTGCTTAGAGTACGAGTGTCTTTGGTGCATGAATGCTGAGGGTCTACCAAGTGCACATGTGCAACTCCTCAAAGATAACCATAACCCTAAAGTGAAAGGTTTACAAACTCTCTTAAAAGGCTACTTTAAATGCAATTTGGAGCAAAGTAAAGCGTTCAATTAATCATGCGATTAACATTAAACAAATCAAACGCTCTTTAAATGGTTAAAATGTCTTTGTTTAGTTTATGTCTTTTTCGTGGTAATAAGTGGACTGTGTTTTTAACTTTACAAGCTTTTATTTTGTTGATACTTCTATCGTTTATGTCGTTAAATTGTGAAAATTATATCAACATATGGGTGTCAAATATATGACTCATGGGCCAGAACATGCTGAAAAAGGGTTCAGTTTGGCAAACTGGATTGCTTTAGAAAAAAACATATATAATAACAATAAAATTGGCTGTAAAATAATTACATTTTTTGGGAAAACTCACTGCTTTTCCTGGTGTGGTAATGGCACCACTGCTACACAGCAGAGGAAATGTATGGAAAGACTTCCAGAGCTCCACGAGTTCTGTAAATCATTAAATACTAATCTGTTTTTCTGGGTTTTTAAGCTCCATGACACTCTATATGTGAAGGTTCACTCTAAATTGTGATGCACATGTAATTACTAAATGTAATTACTATTAACCCAAACGTTATGATACAATGGATTTACTACTGGCATGAGATCAAACCGGACTGTATGTGCCCCATGAACTTAAATCGGCCCTGTAATACCAGATCATAATCATTAAAAAAGCCAGATGCTTTCACTGAAAATCAAAATTATATGAATGTTGTTTCATTGTACTGATCAGACTTGAGATCACATGTGTGACTGGTCCTTAAGAGAGTCTTTGTCACGATCCAGCTGATTGTCAATAAGCCTTTCACTTTTGGGCCAAGTTTGGGATTAAGGGTTTGCTGCACTGACAGCAAACCCTTAATCCAGATGGACTGTGAAAGTATCTTCAAACACTTGTGTGGTCTGTGAACCTCAGTCATCAACATGAAGAAAGCACGGCCTACAATATATATCATTTGTTGCTGTCTTGTCCAGTAGTCCTTCTATAAAATAATAATGCTTCCTACACTGTCATTTATCATCAGCAGTAGTATGTACAAACCAGCAATCTGTCATTCCTGATGTAATTACACTTCATTATTACCACTTAGAGCGTTTTTATTCACTTCAGAGTTTTCATATTCTTATTCAGACCCAGAGTTTTGTTTTGTTAGTTTGTTTTTTAGAATTATTTTTTTATTTCTCTCCTACAGTGTTGACTAGCTGAGCTATGAAAGGTATTTGTGGATTAAAAAAATGCTCCAGCGCATTTCTCTTCCCTCTTTCTACATTCCTAGGATACTTCGCTATCATTACTCAAGGAAAACAGAGTATTGGGCATCATTACCACTGAAAAGTAGCCCGTACTACGACTTCAAATCAAACCGCAAACACTGCAGGGTTACGCGGGGATACCTCGTCACTACACGGCGGTGGTGAGCTTAAAGGAAACTCGACAAGCATATGATGGGACAGGTCTGCGCTGAAAAAGAAAAAAAAGCCGAATATAATGGTAGCAAGTGCGTCCACTTGTATTCCCACCGGCGAGAGTATTTATATCGGTCTGACTCAGTGCTTCCTTAACAGCGGTCCCTTAAGATGAACCCTATCCAGGAAGGATTAGAGCAAAAGGATCTGCACTGAACCCTGCCTGGCACTGGAGAGGAAATGCATAGCCTCTTGATATTGATAAGCTTTCACTCTCTCCACTCATTTCCTCCACACTCACTGCAAACAAGTGAAATCTCTAAAGGAAAAGCATGTAGCCGAAAACAGTGGGGGAGGCTTTTCTTGACATTATAAAGTTTGGGAACCCGCCAGCACTGCTTCATATCGTGAATGAAATGTGTAAGAAGGCGCCGGATAATATTTCAGCCCTATTTTTAACCGCTCCAATACACAGGCTTCATTTACAAGCTTAATATTACAGGGGGGGAAAGGGGCCCAATATTTGTCCTTCGCAGCTCAGAGAAACACTGCACTCTCATGCTACTGAAAAACAAAAAAAACAAAAACGAAACAATGTCAGTCACACACAACTTCATGTTTGGCAGCACATACCTCCTTCAAGCGCCACTTTGGTATCTTCCAGAATGGTAGCGTCCACACAAAAATGAACCGAAAAAAAACATATAGTCCCAAAGAGAGTGCCAAAAAAATTTTTTTTTTTAAAAACTGAAGCCGCAACTGAGCGGTCCCGTACGAGGCCACACAATAGTAGCAGAGCTGTCGGGACAAACTTGCTTGTAAACGAGGAGGAGGAGGAGGCAGGGAAGGGAGGGAGAGAGCAGGAATGCCTGGAATGATGGAATTCAGTTCCTAGCAGGTGGTGAAAGTGAAGCGCGCTGATTGGCGAAGGACGGGAGCAGTGATATCAGCATATATTATGATAATGACGCATTGCATCACATCCTCTGGAGGTTTGTAGCCCCTGCTGTCACTGCGGGCAGCATTATTAGGTTTTACTCTGAGACTCTGAGATGGTGAAACGGTTAGTAGGTGACTCAAGAGCACTTTTACACCCGCGCACAGTGTGAGCGACTCTGGTTACCAGTAAGAAGGGGTGTGGCAAGTATTTAGACCTACTGACATGAGACGGGATATTTTAACTGTCAAAACTGTGCGGCTGACACCTTTTTTTCATATTACTGGGTCGAGATGGAACAAATTGTATGTACTGTTCAATTAATTTATAGCGCACATTATAAACTGGCAAATGTTTATAGAGTGATCCAATAAAAATACCAAAGAGTACAATCTAGTCCACTGGATGGCTTTGGAAAATATGGAGGGCATATATTTTTAAAATTTTAAATGTATTTTAGTAGCTTTTTCTGCTGATAAAGACCCTCCCCATGGTCATACTACACCAAAGTAAACAAGTAATAGATAAACAATGAAACGGTTCCTGTTTTTGCACTGTGCACTATAGAAATTTCAGGGGTTCTTTGTTGTTTTTGTTTGTTTGTTTGTTTTTTTACAATTGGTGCACATAAAAGGGGCATATTCTTTGAAATAACAACGTTTTGTTCTATATTTACAGGGCAATCTGGGCAAATAGCTACAGGAACCCTTCCTGTTTTTTTCTACATTAATTTCTTACAATTTAAGACCAAAGATTACTTTTCTTTGTTAATGCTGCATGTCATTATCATGTAAAACTATGACATAATGTTGAAACTGCCCATCTTTGTCTTATAGTAAGATATCACAGGGATAAAATGTGTAGTTAACCTTCTTTACCCTGTCAGAAAGAGGAATTTCACTGGTTCGACCTACTTAAGCTCAAAGTTGGTTTGAGTTTGACATCTCTGCTTTATGAAGAAGTTTACAAGATGGTATTCAGATGTGCTATGATGTACGGTTTGGAGACGGTGGCATTAAGAAAAGACAGGAGGCAGTGCTCGAGGAGCACAATTAGATCTAAAAAGGCCGTTTGAGTACACAGAACTCACTGTTATGTTCCTGAAACCAGTTTGAGAGGATTTGGTCTTGGCGAGCTTGGGCGGTTGGTAATAAGGTGCCTAAAGCACGTCTACAAAATATCCTCGGCACCATGACACAACCACCACTGGCCTGAACCCTTGATATAAGGCAGGATGGATCCATGCTTTCATGCTGTTTACACCAAAATTTTGCCCCTACCATCTAAGAGTTAATGAAATGAACAAAACTATGGAATATCTCCACAAAACCCTGAACTCAATGCAAAAGGAAAAGATAAGCAACAACACAAACAAAAGAGACAAAAGAGGAAGTATGGTTAGTTTTTTTTTGTTTTTGTTTTTTTTTTTTTAGACACCATTTTTGTAAGAAGCTACAAGCCAAAAATATTTATTCTCTTAGGGCTCTGAAAATGTAAGAATATAACACTGCACAGGAAAACTGTGATTAACTGCAGTACTTGTATAAATCTACCAACGTACTTTCCTACACTAACAGCAGTGTTGGTCGATTTGTGGAACTGCAAAAACAAAACTGTGTCTAAGCGCAGGTCATTAATAATGCAGTAAAAGTTCATATAGTGTCTCGATGATTCATATGTCAATTACTGAAGTATGAGTCATGATAAGTGCGAATAAAACACAACAGTATGAGTAACTGATGTTGCTCTTTTATGATTGTACTATACTATGATGGAACAAAGGACCTTTATATTTTTTAGTTTAAAGAAGTTCCCTTTGTAATTTTGATTTTTAAAAGAATTAAAGCAAATATGTTAGGAAAAGTTTTGTGATTAATTTTATATCCATGAATATAAACTGAAGCTCAAAAATATTGTATTTAAACATCACATATCGACACAAAGAGAGAATTTAGAATCACCATTAACCTAAAGATCATGTCTGGACTGTGGTAGCAACTGGAGGTACACTGAGCCAGTTAATCCAATTAAAAAGACCAGCAAATTTTTAAAAAGGAGGCTTTAAATAAAACCAGGTTATAGGATGCAAGAAGGCAGAAATAACATTCCTAAACATGGCTAAATAAAATCATGCCACAGGAGAAAAAGTCCCGATTGATGTTATATTAGAAATTTTATTAAAACAATTTCTTGCAGCTGAATTAGACTACAGGCCTGTTTGTAAGGAACCAATCAGTGCATCTTCCCATTAAAAGGTTCAGGTTTCCATTACAAGCTAAACCAATTAATAAAAATCAGTGAATAAAGACACGCAAACTAAAGAGTTGAACATTAGAGATCTTTGGTGAAATGTGTAGGGAAATAAGTGAGCCATCCCCGTGAGGATTAGTTTGTGTTTTAGACTATGGGAGTGAGGACGTTTCGGCCAATACTCACTTCTTAACAATTCAAAGGCCTGGTTGAGGCTCAAGACTTAGTTTTACAGTTAAAGTGTTAGGCATTCAGATGGGATGGTTATGTACAGGGTAGACGGGTCACGAATATCCACACAAATATGGGTGTTTGTCACACAGATCTGTCCACCTGACCTCTTGATAGCACCGTTCACAAAGAAAAAGCAACACAACACTGACATTGATTCAGAAGACACACATGCAACCAAACTTATTCCTTCACAAAACTTGAGGTACAAGTTTCAAGTTTTTAACACTGACTTTGGGCTATTTTTACTGCATGGCCTTTAAAAGTAGTCCATTCAGACCTTTCAGTATCTCTTCAGTCACTGTAGTCCATCATCCAGAAAGGCTAATGTGTACTACTGGCAAATGTCAGCCATTACTCAGTCCAACTTAGAAAATGCCACCCTTTATTCATGAATTTTATTAATTTAATGAGGGCTCATGCACAGATGGTTCTTATTTTTCACACACGGCCTTACACCTGGTCACTGGTCACATACGTAGACACTACAGAGTGATACAACCATAGGTTAGGGTGTGATTGTTCTAGATGGGGTATAAAAAAGGACGGGCAGCATTAGATTGTCAGACTGACAGTAACAAAGACGAACAAGTTCCTGGTAAACCGACAAGGTCAAGACATCTGAGAGACTGACGGCTTCCTCCTCCCGCCCTTCCACATCTTCATCAGTTTTTTGGAGCTGTAGGATACAGTCTTCCACAATCCTGGAGGAGGGACAGGAGCACACGGAGCACCCATTAACATGCATAACATGTTTAAAAGGACACAGATGACATGTTAGTTTTGGGGTTTTTCTGGTGTGTGTGTGTGTGTGTTAATGAATTGAAATGGTAAGAAGTACGCAATGCTTAAAGGCCATTCAATTCAACGGGGGGGGGAAAGCTTACTGGCTTTCTCGCTGCAAGCTACAATAGTTCTCTTATATCATCCCAATCATTTTTTTATACTCTAGTTTATGTGTAGAACAGCTTTGGAGGTCTTGTTAGGCACGATATCTTTAGAATTCACCAGTTTGACCAGTTCCCCCTGTCTATCTCCAGGTAAACCATTCATCTAGCTGTAGCGTACACACTGGCACAACACACAGTATATAATATAAGATTTCTTACCAGCTGTAGCAATGCCTTTAATACTCTGTGTTATACTGGAGGATTTAACAATGGATGAGATACCTGGGAAGGAATAGAAACAAGCTCAAACATGTAATTAAAACACACTTATTATCTGTTTCCATGACCCATTTCTTCCTCCATCACTGCCTCTGCTTATGCAAACATTCCTCTAAAGAGAACCGATCGCATTTCTTCATCATCTTTCTTTACCTTGTTGCACAACCGTTCCACAGTCAGGATCCTGAGCCACCTGGAGCAGGATCTCTTCCACATCCCGGTTCTTCCCTGGAGGATCAACCAGCTTTGTGATTCTTTGTTGGAGAGTCTGAGGTAACGCCATCAGCTGAGTAAATTGGCCTTCTGGGCTTTTGTCAACCTTCAGGAACACATACAAATATAAATTAACAGAGATACATATAGTTGGGCAATGATCATAAACTGACCTCACGGCCCATTGCTCGTTAGTGGTGCTAGTTTCAGTCGTTATGAAAATGTACTGTTTATAAGGATGGGAAAACTGAAGAAGTAACTTGGATGAAACAAAACGTTTCTCCCACTGAAAAGTCCAGATGAACACAATCAACCTTCAGTGATAGCCAGCAGAATATCTCCACAAGTGCATTACATTGTAATTATTAGGATTAAAAGTGCATTTTTACTTTTTCGTCATCTCTTAAAGTATGCTTGTGTAGAAGTTTATTCAGAAATCAGAGTCACTGGGGATCTCTTCAGCATTGTAATCAAGTAAAAAAAAATTTAAAAACTAAAAAAAACTTTTAAAAAAGCCAATGCGTCTGACCTGCTGTTATTAGACATAACCTAAAAGGCATTTTGTGTTCACAAAATTGGTCCTATTGCTCCAGAATATTTATTTACAGCTGCGAAGCTCAACATGAAATACAGAAGTCAATATGATTCACTATTTTAATACAAAATATGGCTTTTAAAAATGTATTTATTAAGCTTTATATTATAAGGTAAAGACCCTACAATATTAGACCTGAATGATGAATAGGTAATGGTTTATTATCTGATCTGCATATCAACACATGCACACAGAGGCAGGTGCTAAAGCTAATGGTTGCATAATATTACTGTAACGTCACTGAAAACGTGCCAACAAAAGCAGTAAAGGCGGCGCCTCGCATGTCACCATGTGTCATGCTTTTTTTGTTTTGTTTATGAGTGTGCTCGTGTTTACACTGCAAAATTCCCTGTCTTGTAACAGATGACTGCAAAAGATATCACACGTACAAAGAAATACACATTTCCTGGCTCTTCTTCTCCTAATCTCTCACTTTCCTGGACAGAGTCATTTCTCAGGTATTCAGTGTTTCGTTGGAAAAACAGGGAGTGGTTGCAGCAGTTAAAAAGTACACAGATTTGATTGCAGAGAAATGTGGCATTTATTGAGTAGACACACAGTTATCACACTACACCATTAATTACTGTGTGTAAAATAATAGGGGAGACTTTTAGTGTGAAAATCTATTTGCGTATTTCACAAAACAGACACGACAGCTGGATAATTTCACTGTTTAAAAAAACGGTCCAAAGGCACTTTAAAGAATATATCCATCTTTTTATATTTCTGGAAATATGTCGATAGCTGTTGTTTCATGGTATTAAATTTCAGCGCTTAATAAGGACAATTTCTGAGGTACAGCACTTTAATTTATTCAGCTGACACTCTGTAAAAGTACCCAATGTCCAAAATGAGCTGTGTTACTCAAATATCAGAGATACTGAAAGAAAGTGTGTGTTCTTCTGGTGCGCGTTTACAGAATCATACCTCAAGTTTTCCTTGGTGAGGTTTGTAGACCACTTGAGGGCAATCTCTTAAGATGTTGCTATACAAAATCCTGAAGTGTTGAATGTTGTCTTTCACGATATTGGCCACCTTGGACTTATCCTCTCCAATCACCATTCTAAAATCCCCTTCAGAGGAGCAGAAAAAACACTTCAGTTTGCCCAAGTCAAGTGTAATACAGAATATTTGTTGTTATCTGCTTTAATTTTCAAAATATGTGTTAAATTCCCAGCAGTGGTAAGATCATAATCATCTCCCATTACAACCTGGAGTGCTACACAACCCTGTCATTGTACGCACACTCTTTGCTTTAAGACACTGAAAGTCTCATGACGAGGATAACATGTACTGACTTCAAACCATTTCACTCCATATTATCAGGAAAATGAAAAAGTTTAATTAAAATGATGTTGAATAATTCTGAAGCCTTCTGAACAAGCAGTATGTTTTTCTAAACTACAAAAGCTGGAGGACTACAGCTTGGATATTAATCCCTGTGTCGACTCTGAATAACACAAGTAAGCAGTATTTGTGTGCACATGGGAGAAAAAGATCAGAAAGAGAAATGGTCTTATTCTGATCTAAATCTGCAACTTGAAAGTAACTATGAAAGTATGCAATTTTCTTAAGCTCTGGGTGGTTTTATAAATCTGCTTACCAGCATAAGAAAGACCAGCTATCTGCAGGAAAAGGTCTTCCTCAGTGAAGCTCTCCGGAAGCATGAGGAAGGAAGCAGTCACAGCGCTCTTCAGGTTGGCGACCAGGGCAGCGCGGAGCTTTCTGCTCTCACTCTGGACCAGCAATTTCACCTAAACACAAGTGCAAACAAATGCAGCACATTATCAGAAGAACCAAATGTGAATGCAACAAAAACATTGTTCTAAACCCTTGTTTGCCATTTCAGATTGCACATTACAATAATTATTCTAAGAAATGTAAAATAATCAGCATAGTTTGTCTGAGGGTTCAATAACAGTCTAATCTGGATACCAACCGGTTTGTGCAGGCGCCCAGCTACATACATGGTCTTCCAGTGTATCAGGTCGTCAATCAGAGAGTCTGTACTTATCACCCCATATTTTATTATCTGAGAACAGGATGAGAAATATGCAGTTAATAAATTAAACCCTCAAAAACCTCTTAAAGTAAATGCACATGTTAACATGCTTGCATCACCATAAACAAATGAATGTTGTTTCATTCGGACATGCATTTTTTATAGAGGCGTCGGCTAAACAATGATCCTATAAACTAACCTTCAAAGCAACACAAAACACCATCACTGCTGTGACAAATTCACAGGTTACATGAGGAGTTTTGCGTCTGCAGTTAGAACAGGGCACATTGATGGTGCACGCATTCAGAAAACTAGAAAAGACGTGTTCATGAGGATGTATGAGGATGTAGTCATTTACCCTGCCATCCACAGGCACCAGTGTGTTGTAGTACACCGAAGCGCCGTGATCATTTTGTATTGAGCTGATCATCGTGGGACCCAGCAGCTTAAGGATGGAGTAGTGTTTGCGATTCTGCAGCAGGTTCATGGTGTGCCACGTCACCGGGTCGTCCACCGCAAACACAAAGTCCAGCATGTTCTTCTGCGTGTATCAGAGGACAACCGAGGATCGAAGGCATTTCACTACAGCACAGCTTCAAACTGTTTAGATCAACTTCACAGGTATCACAGTGCGATTATGTGGTAACATATATATATATTGTAAACGTATGTCAGAAAAATTAGAAAAATCCATAGTTACACATGTGCAAAAAGTTGTGATGTGGTACACAATAGTGGTGTTTACTCCACTGAAAACAATTTGACTACTTCATTTTTTTAAAGACTGTACGATGGTTTGAAGTATTGCAGTGTAATGCCTCAGGAATTATCTATGTTTACATAATGACAGTACTGTTATGCACAAACAGCCTCATTCATGGACAAATATTGAGTCCATCCCTGACATGAACATTTTCACTGATGTGTGTAATATTATAGGGAATACAGCAGGGTAGATGGCTCCCTGCCACAAACAAAATGTTGTACAGTTAACTTGCAGGGTAAAAATATGTAAAGTATTTCGGATACAATGCTTACAGTGCAGGTTTAATGCCATGAGTACTTAGAAACTGCTATGTCTCTTACCTCCATTTGACCTTGGCTGGTCCCATGCTGTTTAAAAACGCCGGATCCGTAGGCAAACGCTAAGCTGATGTCCTGAGGAAACTGTGATAGTATCCTTCTGTAAAGCACGCCGGTGTTGTGCAAAGCTGGAAGAGTCATTTTGAACTAGCCGAGACACCTGTCCTGCAATAACACGAGCTGGTTAACGGCGGGAAAACCTATTAAATAAGGCGTAAAATGAAAAATCGACTTGGTGGAGTATGAGAGACATTTCAGACGGAAGGCCTCAGTGGCACTAAGCCCGATCACGGCCAGTGGACAGGATTAAAATGACCCATTTTATCGTTAAACGTCCATCGTGCCAGTTTAGGTCAGCTGTGCACTTCATAGTCGATTAAAATACGCGTCACAGATGCCCCTCCGCAGCGTGGGCTGACGGGAGATGTAGTTGGTAATGGGAGGTAAGCAACGGGAGCCGTTAAATTCCCTTTAATCACCCTTAATACATGTGTAGTGTATAATTTGAACAAAATACTTGTATATTTCAATGTATTACTACAGTTTACTACTTGGAAAACAATTTGAAGACGGTTGAACCGCTTTATATTTCGCCAGTAGAGGGCAGTTTTCCATTAAGTTTAGCAGGAGGGAATGAGGTCATGCTAATTTCCTATGTGGAGTCACTTTAAAAAAAACTGAACCAGGGGGAGTTTTTAAACGTAAAGTCTCTTTTTCAAACGCTATAACTGAAGGTTTAGAAGGAACTTGGGTAAAACAATTAAAAGATTGCCTAGGAGTAGTTCTTTCTTTTGTTGTTTCTGTTATCAATAATTGAATTATGGACATGGCTAGAACTGGTGCACAAATGTCTCTGGATACCTATCACATAAGTTAACATGAGTTAAAAATATGTCTTCCTTAAACTTACAGAGTTAGAATAATATCTGTGTATGATTCTAAATTAAACTTCCTTCGCTTTATTAGTAAGAACGCATTTGTAGTCCAAAACTTTCCCCAGTTAATATAAAATAACTGTGCCAAACTCTTTCCCAGTGGTAGGAATGTCATTTATTATTATTATCAATATTATTATTTTTATTATCATTATTATTGGCAGAATTACAGTCTGTCAAAAAGTGATTGCCGATGTTTCTGTGTGTTTTTATGTCTAATATCGTTGCTTACATTGGTAAAAAAAAAAACACTGTATTAAGATAACATCACAGGTAGCAGACATCAATTCATATAGTGATGATGTTGATCTTTTATACTACCTTTATACTGTCTAGGAGGTTGGAAAACCAGCCTTTTGGCTTGTGAAGCGTCTGCTTATAGCTTGCTGAATTTAGTTGCCTAAATCCACAAACAGCAGAGCCTCAACGAACAAGTTATTTTGTGCTTTATTTCTAAGTAATTCTTTTCCCCATACTGCACCGTTGCACAAAATCCTAGTAGGAGCCTATGCAAATACTGATGTAAACGGCAGAACCTATGCAAAGCAGTATGCAACCAAATCAAACATGTTTGTGCCCAGTTCTCCCAGAAAAGCAGGATAAGCAGGGATCGTAGCAGCAGTGAGCACTTTTCATTGTTTTTAAATACTCAGTTTCACTTCAGTTCTTTGTATATTAGTTTTGCTCTTCTTTGTGGCTAGAAAGGACCAACAACCATAGTGTAAACGGAAGTGCCTTAAGTCTGCATTCTATCTTAAGGCCAGCAGATGGCGCTAACTGTGGTTGCAAAAAACCCCTCTGATCTGTAGAAATCAATTGGAAAAAAACTCTCTGTCTCGACCTCTGTAAAAATCTTCCCGCTGAGTTTATGGGCTCAGACACTCACTTTGGGGTCATATTGAATTAAAAAAGTAAGTTTACTTTGCAATCACTAGTCATACATGTTTTAAATTGGGAGGATGATCTGTGGTATGAAGCCACATGCTCATGAGCACATGTCAGACCCGTCCCTCCTCATCACATCTGTTTTTTTGCAACTAAGATGGCGACAGCGGAAAGGATCTCAGGATTTCAAAACTGGACTTCAGAAACCCCTGTGTGATGTCACATCAGCTACGTCCACTTTTCATACTGTTTGCAACATCAACCACAGCACAAGTGAGAATAGCCCACAGACCAGTTTTCTGTGACACTGTTTGGTGACAGTAAAAAAGCTACAACCTGTAGACGATTGTCAGCAAAGCTGTCCCTACAGGTGGGGCATAGGAATACTGCAGTATTATGTTCCAGTCTTGAACCTGACTGCCCTACCACTGGATTGAGGCTGTAGCCCCTCGAACTGGTGTTGGTGTACAGCCTCTTCTCATTAACTTTGCCATCTCTGCCTGAAATTGTGCAGTCAGGTCCTGTGGTGTGCACTCTGCCCTAGGCTGGTACACCATTAGGTCTTAATGTGGGTATTCTGTGCTTTAAAAAAAATAAAGCGAGAGAATTGATACAGCTCCCTTTTTCAGTTTCTCAGTCCTCGAGAGGTAACACCAGTGTCTCCTCACCGAAAGTTTCTGAATACAGATTTTACAAAATTCAAGATTTTAAAAGCTCAATTTAGAAAGTCAATGTTTCTTTAAATATAAGAACTGTATACAAAAAAAGAAAATACCAACTTTCTATACTGTATTTGTTGAATTTTGTAGAGACCTGGAACTTATCTTCACTATTTCTTTCCGCAAAATCACAGAAATCAATCTGATTTCTTGCAGATTAAATTTTCCAGTGATTTTTTTGAACGTAAACATAATGAGCAAAATCCAATATGATGCACACACAACGGCATGTGAAAATGCATCCACACACCGAGTTATTCAGGTGTATGAATTGCTGCATAAAACCTGCTGCATAATTCGCAGTGTGAAAATATTTTTTCTTTAAAAAAATACTGAAGTCAGCACAAGGTCACCCTGTTTTTTTTTATTTATTTAAAAGCTTGCAGCTTGCAGCCAGTTACAGAGCCACCCTTCCTGATCAGTTTAGCCAGTCTGTTGGTGTCACTTGGCTCAATAGGACTGTGGTGCAATAAAAACAGAAACCATGAAGGTTCTAGTGTCAACCTTTTTGCTACACCCGTTTTAGAGCAGTCATTCTGTTATTATAGACTTGATATAAATCATAGTAAAATAATCACCTATATAACTATTAGAATAATAGTAATAAACCAAATTCATAAAAATGACCAAAGAAGTACAGCCTCTTGAAATAGATTAAATGAGCATTATATCATTGACAGTAACAGAACAGTTAATAGACTGCATGAGCTGGAGCCTAAATCATTTACCTTTGGATATCCTCATGTTTTCTTTTCTGTGTAATGGATTTTTTATTTAATTTTAAGTCAATTTGATTTGTTAGGGTTTTTTTGTTTGTTTTTTAAATGCACCAGTGAAGTGCTAACTTGAACCCTCATGAAAGCTCTTCAGGGAAAGAATGGAATTGGCTGATCTTTGTGTGGCATTTAAATTTCATATTGACTGTCACATCTTGTTAAAAAAAACAAAAAAACAAGAAGATAATGTAATTATGCTGACAGGATGATGAGGTTTGCTCCTATCAGCTCCTAGACTCTCAGATTGTGCACCAGAGTGTTGTGACTCCAGAGAACAAGTTCAATAAAAGCAATTAAAGGCAAATATCGCATTAAATCTACAGCAAGAAAGGCTTCACTTACCAGCCTGAAAATCCCCATAATGCTAAAGGCCTGCTAGTTTTTCAGTGCGAGACTCATGTAAAATACAGCGATGGTGGTAAAAGACAAAAGACTGCTGTGGCTATCATCAGTCTTACCCACTGGATTAGCTGCTAGTCGTATGGGCCCGATGCTCACATCTCTCTGACTGAATTAATATTGAATGTAGCTACATGACACATCAATGTGTCTGCAGCTCATTATAGGAGTGTCGAGGGTTGGACAAATATTATCTTTTTTGGTGATTGCTGTGAGTCATCTTTTCAGCCAAATGAATATTGATAAGATTAGTGAATCCTGACTAACAAGCTCTCTCAGTGCATTAAAGCACCTTGTTAAATCAGCAGTGAAGCATCAGAAGGAGTAAAAGGGTTTATTTTATTTTATTGTATTATTATTTTTTAAATATTAATGCTATATATGCAGTATATGCTTTCTATTGGCCTGTAGTGGTTCTTCTTAATGCTTTTGCAATAATATAATTACTTGTAATTATATTATTGCATTTAAATAAGATTCATAAAATCTATTCTTTTTTGTATTTCCATGGCTAAACAATCCTTATTAACGGCAGTTAATATGACTTATTCTGAACACAGATGTCAATTTTTAAAACAGTGTTAGTATTACTTTATGAGGAAAAGAGGCAGGATCAGTACATTCAGCAAATGACCATTCACTTTGAATGATACCAGTCCACTGAATGGACAGACTTTGAAGTGGGTGCCTGAATTCAAATGGCACTCTCTTTTAAGAGAAGGCCTTTTATAACCAACTCTTGTCTTTCTTCAGTATAACTACTGAAGAAAGTCAAAAGGCCTTCTCTTAAAAGAGAGTGCCTTATATGGAATAATTCTGAATTATTATGGAGAGCACTTACCTCAATGAAAAATTATAAGTAACTATATAACACCATTAAAATCTCTAAAATATCTGGTACAAATTAGAAAATGAAGCAGCCAGAGTTTTTTCATTATGTTTCTCATGAGGATAATACGATGTCAAATGTAAGAACACACCCACACACACACTTACTATCCAAGAAGATACCAACAGTTAACAATTCAGATTTCTAAAACAGTCTGAAAAAAAACTATTTTAATCTATTTAAAATTACTGCAGGTTCGTTATATGTAAATTTATAATCTGTAAATTTAAATCTACACTAATGACTGCACCTCCAAGAACTCGGCTGTTAAACTCCTAAAGTTTGCAGATGACACCACCGTCATTGGCCTCATCCAGGATGGTGATGAGTCTGCATACCGGCAGGAAGTTGAGCGGCTGGTACTCCGGTGCAGTCAGCACAATCTGGAGCTGAATACGCTTAAGACTGTAGAGATGACAGTGGACTTCAGGAGACATCCCTCAACACTGCTCCCCCTCACCATATCAGACAGCCCGGTGTCGACTGTGGAGATCTTCAAGTTCCTGGGTACCACCATCTCCCAGGACCTGAAGTGGGAGACCAACATCAACTCCATCCTCAAAAAGACCCAGCAGAGGATGTACTTCCTGAGACAACTGGGGAAGTACAGTCTTCCACAGGAGCTGCTGATCCAGTTCTACA
>VUQG01019647.1:79350-90368 GCA_015106755.1 Etia nguti | reverse complement strand
GCTATTATAATAAATGCAGTTTATAAATACAGTGGAAATGTCCATAAATGTTAACAGCACAGTTAACCTTCAATCAGGGTGGAGGTAGGGCATGTTTGACAGCCTGTGGGTAGAAACTTTTATTGAGTCTGTTTGTCTTTGACCTGATGGACCTGTAGCGTTTATCAGAGGGAAGGAGGGAAAAAAGTGAGTGTCCAGGGTGCGAGGGGTCCTGATGATGATACTGTTTCTCCGCTGAAGTCTGCCAGTATAAATGTCTCTGAGGGGGTTAGTGAAGTGCCAATTGCCCGCTGTGCTGCCCTCACCACCCGCTGCAGTTTTCTCTTGTCCTCCACCGTGCAGCAGTTGAACCAGAGTTGGTACCAGGATGGTACTACAGACTGTAGTAGTGAGAGGTTGAAGATGGTGGTGAAAACCTCTGCTAGTTGGTCTGCAGATACTTTAAGCACTCTTCCTGCTACACCTCAGGACCAGCTGCTTTCCTTGCATTTCCTCAGATGATAAAGTTGTAACTGGAAAAGGTCCAGCTTGAGGCAAATTATTTTCCCTTTTTTTGTCCAAATAAGTTGAAGAATGTAATGTAATGACAAAAACGTTAAAATGCCAAACTTTATTTTCAGAGAAAGTAAAACATTGCACAATAAAACCTTTGAACACTGGCTCCCTCTAGTGTTAAAATTACATCTCTACATCGTCCACCTCGGTCTTGAGTTTGTTGCGGAGGCTGAAAAGAGAAGTTTTAGGTCACTCATTAAGTTGGACAAGCAATAGGGAAAAAGGCCATTACAAAATCCCTTGACTGAATGACTCAATGTGGCACTACTTTCCAAATCACTAAAAACCCATCCTGGACCCTTATAGGTCCCCAAATCTGCAGATATTTCCAATATAAACAAGAGATTACTTTACATCCTTGTTACCATTAGAAAAGAACATGTCCATCCACTTTCTGGTGCTTGTCTGGGTGAAAAAAGGAACACCATTTATATATAAAATACAGTCTTGCAAAGTCACCTGGTGAGGTAGGAGTGGACGTCAGAGAAGCCGTGATATTGAGCCAGGGGGAAGAGGATGCCGGTTGGGCAGCGGCCCTCACGCTGACGACAGAAGCTGCAGTTGCAAATGCCTCGACAAGGAGGGCATTTCCAGTCCTGGAGAGAAAACGAAGGGTTTACAACCCAAACCTACGGGGATGATGGTAGGTCAGTGTCTCTACAGGTTTCTGCCAATTTTACATCATGATGCAACTAATGCAACTTTTCATTTTTGTTATTTTATATATGACCATGTCCCAATATCTCTCTACATAGCTTTAGTAATCAAGTGTGTGCGTATAAGATGAACAGTTTTTGCTTTTGCACAGTTCAGTATTGGGTATCATCAGTCTGACCGGATCAAGCAGCGCTTTCTTGACTTCCTCTCCATATCGGTTCCTCAGGCACGGCCCACAGAACTGACCCTGAATTCCACGGCAGTCCTCACTGCGACAGCACGTCTTTGTGTCAACAGTTTTCTGACGGCACTGATGACACGTGGAACCCTGAAAATACATAAAACTAACTATAAAATGTAGCTTTACAACATTCCCTAACCAGCCTCAACGTTCTCCAAATTTATAAGGTTTAAATAAATTTTTGATTAAACTGCTAAACTACATGTGGAGGTAGACTTGCTTTCTTGATCAGAGGGATTTACTACGAACAACATTGAACACAGCCAGGTTTTCTCTGGCTCAAAAATACCTAAAAACACCAGTCTGAGCTCAGGACGGTGGTTTATCTTTATCGGGTGTCTCTCTGCTTCAGGTTCTGTGCACACTCAGATAAAAAGATTAATTTCACAGGTCTCACGACTCTTGTTCACAAAACGATCCCTACGAGTTTCGCTTACTCCAGAGACGACATCTGATGATGATGATGATTCAATGGTGATTAAGAATCTATAACAAACATAAATAATCTGCTCCTGACCAGGTTGTGTCCAGCATAAATCACCATGGTGATTTAACCAGGTACACTTTCATGGTACATAAATCTGTAAGCCTGACATAACTGAGTAAGCCATTAATCTTGCTTCATAGCACAACCCTCAGTTTTGGGGTGTATATGCAGTCTGCAGTGTTATCATTATTAGGTGAGAAGGGGGGGGGAAAAAAAAAAAGCAGCATACCAAGCTGGGCTACCTTATGCCACCAGGGTAAAGTGGATTTATCCGTCTCTGGTAAATCAACACCTTAGGTAAACCGTAACCTCAAACCCTTCTGTGTAACCTGCGCCGTCACCTGCTGTGCACCCCTCTACAAATGTAACTACACGTCATGGAAACACAGCTGCACAGGCTACATGGGAACAGTGTTGGATGCTTGTGCAGGCTTTGCTGTAGCCTCTACAGAGCAGAAATCTAAAATTAGGTTTAGAGGGAATGGCATGGTTTTGGCATTTCTTCCTGTGGTGAACTCTGCTGTCGCTCCCTTACCTTTTCAGCCAAACAACACACAGCTTAATCTCTATCAGGCTGTGTGCAAAAACACAAGCTGCATATAGAAAATACTTTACGTAGCCAAATATGAAGGCAATCCACCATCACGAATCCCACTTAAGAGCACCAACCAGAAGGTGGAGGTCAAATTTTAGACGTTCTCTTGACCTTAGGACACAGACAAGCTTGCCACGAAAGCCTAAAAAATAGGTTTATTACTATGCGATTGCAATGTGTACAGAATTAAAAGTGTGTTTAGCTCAGAAGTCATCATCCAACCATGTATCCTGATCACCTGGTAACACTGAGTGTTAACGGGGTTTGAATTATACCAGCAGTGAACTCACTGTGACACTGTTGTAGACTTTATCGGTCATGTTCTCTGCGACCAACTCGAGATCATCTTCTGTGATTTCTTCCACCGGACGAACAATGTGCGGTTTGCTTCGATTACCTCGTGGGGTGCCACGACGCCGTGGAGCTTGGCGTACCTGAAACAGATGATGAGAAGAATAATCCACTTAGCTTCAAGTTTTACATGGATACTGACAAGAAACAGATTAGAGAATAGAGCAGAATAAAATGATGGCTTTCACTCACTGCCACACTCATTATCACTCTGGTTCTCTAAACGTTTGTATAGTGTTGGTTGAGGAAAGCATACGCACGGTTCTGAACACTAATTTTTATTAGATTTTCTTGACTGCCATCTACTTCAAAGCTAAACCAAATATGCACATTACTGCAGTATATTGAACAAATGGTCCAGTGGCCTTGTAGACTTTTTAACTGGCTGCTGATAAGTGACAGAACTGACCTCCAGCAGCTCCTCCTCCAAGCTGAGCTCCACTTCTGCTGCCTCAGCGGCCGAAGGATCCTCCGTTCCCGACATGGACCTGGTCAGCCTGCGAGACGCCCGCTCTGGGTTTCTCCTGGATTCCCCTCCAGTCGCAGCAGATCGCGGTGGATGCTGCAGGAGAGATACAATCCATAAAGAAATTCAAAAATTCAGAGATCTGCTGAAAAAGATGTGCTGTTGGCTGAAAATTCCTCCATTTTTCACGACACTCACAGAGCTTCTGTCTTTTGTCTTTCGTTTGCCTGCTTGTTTTTTCAGCAGCCCTGCACCTCCTGGCATTTTCTGCAGGTCTGCCATCAGCTGAGCCAACTGTTAAAGATGAGCAACAGGAGTCACTGTAGAAGGTCAGCACTTGAAAATATTATTGCACTATTCACACATCACCATTTCCTGAAGGCTTAGTCCTCTCAGCACTATTCACTGAGACCACATTTGTTTGTTTTCACATCAGTTTGTCACATTTTAAAGTCGGTATGTGGTTCTGTGTCTGATGTACCATGGCTTTGTTGGCTTTAATGTTCTGCTCTCTCCTGGCCAGGAAAGTGTCTGACGCATCATCTGCTGAATCAGAACCACGGTCCTCAGTCGAAGCAGGCCGAGCTGCTGCTGCCTCGCCATCCTTGAATTTCACGTGTCTCTCCTTCTTTGTCCTATTGCGCTGTCCTGTCCTTTTCACCCCTTTCTTGTGTGTCGTCCTCTCCTCTGCATCCTCATCGTCAGTAGACTGCTGGGTAGAGGGAGCTGAGCGCAGAGCCACCCTCAGCCGGGAGGGCTGAACTGTAGAAGTAGCAGATGCTTTAGATGTAGCTTCTTCCTCCTTGGGGAAAATGTCTGGCTGAGCTTCATCTTCATCTTCAAAACTGCAGTTCTGCTGAATATCAACACAGAATAACTGATCTTTTGGCCAAATCCCTTCACAGAAGTAGTCTGCCTGAATAATTGCAGAGTAAAATGACTGGATTTGGCAGCACTTTATCGTTAAACAACCCAAATACATGCCAATTATAATTATTCCCAGAGAAAACCTACACATGATTACAGCTTTAAGAATCATTACAAAAGAAAAAGAAAATACAGATTTATTAGATCATAAAAAGGAGGTTAGCATCCATTGATGCTCAGAAGAAGTGGTGAAAATCGTCTTCAAATAAAACACATTAGCTCGTATAGCTGTCGTTTTGTTTGTTTGTTTTTTTTTTTTAATGTTGGACAGTATATAAACAATTTAAGCTACCTCTCAGCCTAATATGTCCCACATAAAAAAACACTCCAAGTTAGTATTTGGCTTTCTGGTCATCCGAGTATGGATATATGAAGCTTTAAAGGTCTAAAACCAAACAAAATCCTACCTCATTTTTGAGTTCAGTGTCGGAAAAGCCGTAAAATGTCACATCATTTTCAGAGTCCTCCAAAAAAACATCAGCTAGCTCCTTTGTCAGCGGATTCATCCTTAAAACAGTGTCCTAAAGACAGATATCTCACCAAAAATTAGCCTCAAAATATTATATAACTGTGTAGTACACGTTTATCTGAACAAACACGTAACCCAATGCTAATTTATTGGCCTCTTCGTCGCCTTTTTGTGTGTGGCTAACCTGGACTGTGATAGCAGCCTGCTAGCCTGTGAAGTTTAGCTAGTATCCCGCACACCTGCAGACACGCCTTCAATTACTCGTTTTAATTGCCCGCTGTGTTCAAAGCTGCCCGATAATAAAATAGATGAATGTGATTTTGAAAGTTAAATTAGCACGAATTTGCTGACGTTATTGTATGACCTTTACTTCTCTAAAATTCAGCTTTTTTCTTTATTGTATGTTAAAAAAAAACATGACGTTTGAGCCAGGAAAACTAAAGTTTGAGGAAACGGACCCCAGAAATGAAGAGCTTCATCCCGCTTGCTGCTGTTTGTGATAATAATATGATAGCTAAAATTATTTTGATTTCACGTTCAGCTTTGTGATAAATCATGCAGTTAGACTAGATATTTTACTATGTATTGTTCTCTTCCTACATTCTCCAAACTGCATTTTGTGGCGGATTAGCAGTGAAAACACCAGTAAGAGATCCATGGAGGCCATGCAAGGTGTGGAGTGATGTTTATCTTCAGGGCATTCAACCTGAAGGAGAATATCCAGCAATCGGTTCATGCCCTGAAGTTCATCTCACTTCGGTTGAGTAATGAGTGATCAGCTGACTCTGTGGCCAATGCTGTGATAGCTTTATTTATGTACAGCATAACTAAAAAAGGTAAAATTTTACATTTACAGTTATACTCAAATGTCTCGATCTGCAGGTGGCTTTACATTATGAACCTGAGCCATAAGCAAGTGTAGAGTGCCTCATCCTGGACTCATCGTCAAGAGATCCTCCACATGCTGAAAAAACTGGAACTTCTATAAGTGTTTTTCTCATTCAGGTGCGTTTTAAAATTATTGATTTGTTGGCTATAGCTGGGCCATTTGTCAAAAAACAGTATTTTTAACTGTAAATAAACTTATCAAAAATAATTATATATTATATAATAATATTATAGATATTATATCATTTATAAAACGACAACCTACAACACCTGGTCACAAATAAAATGATAGATATCAAGTAGACGTTTTGTTTGTCATAACAGAGACATCACATGAATATTTACTCAGTTATTCCAGTGAGACGACCCAGGTCATACCAATGCAAAAGGCCTTTTTAAGTATCATATTTTGAAATGTCACACTGATTATAGCAAATAAATAATAGCATTATTTATGGATTAATTTAATGTAGCTTCAGTTTTAGAGTTTATTTCTTACAATGTGTTTTAGCTAATTGTAAAACTTTTATTACTTAAACAGAGCCTGTGTTGATGTCACTGGTGACAAGCATAAAAAAACTCAATTCCTGGACATTAAAACTAAACCATGTAATTCACTGCAGCCATCATTTCTGCTGTAAACTGATTGTATTAAAGCTTTAGAAATCTGTCTATTGTTGAACAATTTCCAAGTGCTGATCCATGATGTCATGGGTTTTAGGATGAGTCATAGGTGAAAATAACAATAGTGTCAAGTCAGGCGTGTGTGTGTGTCCGTGTGTGTCACGACACACAAATCCCGACTCCTCCCATTTAAAAAAAAAAAAAAAAAAAAAAAAAAGATCACTCAGATTGTTCCCAGGTATGATGGACTCACGCCATTGCGTAAATAAAGTGCGCAGCGTTTCTTCCAAAGGGCGTGGCTTCCTGGTGTGCTTCTTTAGGGCTTCCGGGAGCTGGATGCGGAAGACAAACACGAAACTGCTCTTTCGGAATTCCTGAAACTTCACTGCAATCGAGGCTAGTTCCCAAGGTAAAAGCCTGTGAAATCTTTAGATTGACATGCAGTTATTATAAGTGACGCGTTTGAGACAAACAGCTAAAACTCACAGTAACGACTGACTCTGAGTGTGCTGAACTTGCTGTGTAGAGAAACGTGGAGAAAGTGTTGCGGATTTACAAGCTGTTGAGCAATTATGACTTCATGTTTTGTCAGGTCATCTTCTGTAAGCGTATACATGTGGCATTTAAGCCTTTGTTGTGTGTTGTATTAAGGTTTAAAGCAGCAATGAGCCTTGTTCTGTACTGACAAGTGCTACAAAATGTAACAGTTTCCACGGTAAACACTTAAAAACAAACAAACAGATATCACGACCTTCATAAAGGGAGGATTAATTGGAGGGGTTTACTGTGGTTTAGTTTTATTTAGGTGTTCGCATTAAACGGCTTACTTTGTGCATCTGTGTGTACACCAAACACAAATTGTGAAATGAGAAACCGTGACAGCTAGAGGTGATCAGGTGAGTAACTGCCTCTGGCTCGGATGTCTTTTTGTCAACATGCTTACTAAAAGAGAACTGGGGGGGGGCAACCACCCCCCACCAGATATTTCTCATTGTTGTTGAGTGTAAGCACCGACTGCTTTTCCCTTTGTTGTGTCTTTGTAAAGTGAATATCTGGTTTTGATCTGGAAAAATAAAGAAGCCACTGATTAAATGTTAACTGTTTAATTTGGGTAGAATCAAGACTGATATACTGAGTGATATATTTACAGTGTCATTTTTATTTAATCCAACATGTTAAACTGCATTTCTTTTCTATTTCCTCTAGGATTTTTCTGTTAGGTCAATATATATATAAACCATGTGGCCAAATCAAGGTAGGACATCAAACATGATCACCATTTAATTATGATATTTTATGATGTGTGTCTATACTTGCTTAATAGCTTAGGTGTTTGAAGCATATAGTGTTTAAGATGGATGTGTGCTTTTACCTGTATCAGGTCCTCCTCCTCCAGTCGGCCCACCAAACCCTGCCTTTCCTCCTGGCTACAACCCTGCTTATCCTGCTGCCCCTCCTTCAGGAGCATTCCCCCAGCCTCCACCTCCACCATACTCTGCTGGCCAGTTCCCAGCTCCTATCAATCCAGCCATGGGACCACACGGTGCACCAGGGGCGATGCCTTACGGAGCTCCTGGACTTCACCCTTATCCTATGGCTCCAGGTGGATATCCAGTTGTCCCTCCTGCAGGTGTTCACCCAGGTCCATATCCACACTCCCCAAAAGGCGGCAAACACAAAGGTTATCATCATCCTCATCCTCATCATGGAGGGCTAAATCCCATGTCTGGAGCCTTAGCCGGAGGAGTTGCAGGAATGGGAATGGGGGTAATGGGGCATAAAGCAAACAAAAAGATGCACAAGAAGATGAAAAAGGCACACAAACATAAGCACTACAAACATGGCAAGGTGAGACTGGGTTTAAATTTAGAATGTCAGAGTTTATGGTTTCATTTTCCAGTTTTAAGTGTAAAGAGCAAAGAGTTTTGAAAGATGGTGACTTTTAAAACCGTGTGTTTCTTTGTTCACTGTTAAAGATGGCTTAAGCAGATCGGGCATCTGTTTGTAATTTAAAATCTATATTTTAACTGTTTTAAAATTATTAATAGATGTATAATTTCCTGTCTCTATCTTCACAGTCCTCCAGCAGCAGCAGTAGCAGCAGCAGCGACTCAGACTGAGGCGACTGGTTTGAAGCTTGGCTTTCACAAAAAAGCTGTGTAACAACAGCGCAGCTCAACTATTAACAGTTAACTGTCAATGCATTAAAGCAGTTCTTATAGCCTTTTGCAGATTTTTGCTGAGTCGCAGCAAATCTCACACGGTCACTACAGATATATGACACTAGAAATGCATACATCAGCTCTTTTTTTTGTTACTGTCACAACTTTAATCGGCACTGGGATCTTACCTCATGTTGAATTTCACTTTGGTTTGTGGTTTTTAGGTGAAATGTTGCAATTTATCTACTGTTGCTGTTCTCTAATATTACAATGACAAACATGTAGATAACTGAAAAAGAGACTGCAGCACTGTGCAGATGATGTTCTTAATGTAACTGAGTTAATTAACTATATTTTCTATATCCTTTTTAAGTAAAGATATCTTTTCTATAATTTGTTTTTAATTTTCTGATCACTACTGTGCATGGCTGCAGAAAAAAACCTGTTGCTTGTTAATTTCATTCATTTTAAAGTTAAATAAATAAATGGTCTTAATAAATGGAGTTACATAAAAAGTCTATGGTGTGTTTGACATTGCCAAGAAAAATCAAGATGGGGAAAAAAAAAAAAGAAATTGTAATAAATGTCATGCCCACTAAGGAGACAGGTTTAATAGTGAAGATACAAGGAGCAGAGGTAGTGAATTTAAATGCCTGGGGTCAACCATCCAAAGCAACGGAGAGTGCACAAGAGATGTGAAGAAGAGTGTGCAGGGAGGGTGGAGTGGGTGGAGACCAATGTCAGGGATGATTTGTCCCAGAAGATAACAGCAAGGGCAAATAGAAAGGTTTCCAAGATGGTAGTGAGACCTGCTATGTCTGGTAGACAGGAGGCAGAGCTGAAGATGCTCTGAAGGTTTTCACTGGGATTTAACCAAAATGGGACAGGATTAGACAAGAGTGTATGGGAGGGACAGCTGAGTTTAAGCAGTTTGGAGAAAAAGTCAGAGAGGCAAGGCTGACATTGTGCAGAGGAGGGAGAGTGGATATATTGAATAAAGGATACTGAATATGGAGCTGCCATGTAGAAGGAAGATCACATAGAAGATTCATGGATGCAGTCAAGGAGGACATGCAGAGGGTGGTGTAACAGAGGAGGATGCTAGGGATAGAGAGAGATGGAGGTGGATGATCTGCTGTTGCGACCCCTAAAGGGAGCAGCCAAAGAAATAGAAGAGGAGAGGGAGGAATATCACGCCCTCTAGCGGAGCTTAAAAAGTGTTTTATTCAGCTTTTAAATATGAATATATTAAAAACTACAAAGAAATCCGAAACATATCTTAAAACTTTTTCTGTTAATTTATATAAACAGATAAAACACGTAGACAGTCGGTTATTTCCATCAACTGGCTTTCCGTTTTCAAAACTAATTTAGCAATGCACTGTATTGCATAACTCTTATTTTTTTTAAATTATGTCCTTTAATAAAACCTGCCATGTTGTCGCAAACTGTCCCACATTTTGTTGGGGCGTGCTTTACGAAAAAGAAAATGGGTCAGACTCGGGGAGGAGTCAGGGTTTGTGATGGGTGAAAGGGGAAGGTTCAGAGGTCACAATTTTGTTGTCTTTGTGTAAAGGAGTGGAGCTCGATCTCACATCACTCTTCCCTCTTCCCCGAGTCCTTTCTAAACTCTCCCCCGGGTTTCTACCCTCCCGAACCTCTCCCCTTCTACCCTTACAACCCCAACCCTCCCCCCGATCACCTATCAGCGCACGAGTCAGGTGAGTTTGATTTCGCTGTTTGCTCTTTTTGTATTTGTTGTTATGATCAGAAGTCGCGGAAAGAAATCGCGCCCAGCAGTTAGCCGCAGCTCGCTCAGCGTGCTAACAGGCCGCGTGATGATGAGCACGCAGTCTCCGTACTGACTGAGCTCAGTAGCTTAGCTAGCCAAGGGGGAAGTTTTATTTTAATGTGTCCTTTATGGGCCTGTTTTCTCGTCTTTATCGCCTTCACTTGATTAAAACTGGACCCAGCTACCTCGCTATGAAGACCACCTATAACTAGCCAGCTGTTTGTAACGTTGACGAATTAAGCTAACTAGCTAGCTAAGTAGCGCACGCATGCTCCATTCATTTTTCCAGCTCGACCACAATGCTAAGTGGCTAACAGGTTCAAAACTAGTTTTTAATAGTTAAATGATTTGAGTTTAACTAAAACAACACGGCCAAAGTGTGCCACTAAATGTCTTATTTTTCACACGGGAAATTGTTGTGTGCGTGTTTTATGAAATTTATGTCCTGTTCGTGATGAGAGTGTCCGCATGTTTGTTGATAAACTTGCATAGCTAATGATTAAGGCATCGTTAGCGTATAAGCTATATGTGTTTTAGTTGACATCGAGGTCTTTCCAACAACAGTTTAGAGTCACATAAGCAGCATTCAAATAGTTGGAAGTAAATTCACCTGCCTTGGGGAATCTAGTAAAATCCCTTGACCATATTTGTCTGATTCATCTTAGTACGCATCAGTATTCATAAGCATTAACGTTAGCATATGCTATCTCCCGAATTTATTGTGGACTTTTTTTTTTTAATCCTCTAAATTCACGAAGTGGAATTTGGTCTTTTTTTTTTTTTTTTTTTTTAAATAACACAAAA
>VUQG01019647.1:67583-79330 GCA_015106755.1 Etia nguti | reverse complement strand
TTTTTTTTTTTTTAAAAAAAAATTTTTTTTTTTAATTTTTTTTTTTAAAAAAATTTTTTTTAATTTAATTTTTTTTTTTTTTTTTTTTTTTTTTTTTTTTAAATGTCACACAAACGCAATATGTGTTGAACTGTTTTATCAGGCCGTATTCATTCAGCCAACAGATTTGTGAAATCTCAACTTAATGTTGTGAGTTGTATAATTAGTATAATTGGCAAGATATTTGCTTAGTGAGATGGGTAAATGGGATCCACGGGCCTTTAAACACATTGTGAAATGTAACATGCAATAGCGAAATACTTGGTATGCTAATTTACCAGCATCTTGGAACAGTATTTTACATTCTATTTGTCTCATTTAATGAATGGCAGCTCAGTCTTTCCACATCATATTTCTAGTTTAATGTGTGTATGTTTTCTCTGTTCCTCAGATCCATCTCGGTGACCAAAGACCTCAGTTCTGTACTGACTTGCAGTCGCAGTTATGGACTCCGGTGTGATTGAAGGCGGGCTCAATGTCACCCTTACCATTAGGCTGCTCATGCATGGCAAGGTGAGGTCATCCATCGACTGCCTGTGTCTGCATTTAATAGTGTATGATGTTTTATTTATGAAAATTAAGCCTCCCCCTGAGATATACTGAAGGCAGGGACATTAATAGGATGACTAGGGATATTGCCTTAGTGTTACAATCTTGTATGTCAAAGTAAGTGTTTTCACTTATGACTCAGCGTGAGTTTCTACATTTAAAATCTCATGTTTAAGTGTTTGCTGAAATTATATTACACAAATATATTCATGGCATCACTGTCCAATGTAGTAAAATTTAAAATCTGTAAGCAGAAAATTACAAATTTCACTAATCCATCTGGCTTTTTGACAGTGCAAAAGCCACACGTGGCATCTCTTGGGTCCCAGAGTAGCCTGTTTTTATTTATTTATGTTTAAAATGCTGGTATGTCATGTTAACAAGGAAGACGAAAAGATTTTCCAAAAACTTCACCCTACCACGTGTGTGTGTGCGCGCATTGGTATTCGGCTTGGCAAAGTGAAGGATTATGGATATGCCTATGCAGACATGCTTGCTTGCAGTCCTTAAAAAAAACAAGCAGCATGTAGCGGGATGGTTGTGATGATATGCGTAGGTTGAACGTGTTATGTTCTGACTTGGGTCTTCTCCTGCAGGCTGAAAAAAAACCAACAACAGCAGACACGAGAATAGCCCGCAGGCTGGTTGTTCCACATAGTTTTAACACTGCCACCTGGTGACAGTAAACGCCTACAACATGTAGATGATGGTCTGCAAAGCTGTGCCTATGCGGCCAACTCACAGTCGGCTCCTTAACTTGTAGCATCTTACAGCAGCCTGGAGAAGTGTAAGAAACCTACAGATGCTGTGTGCTAGTTTGCCTCCCGGATCTCATTTGTTGAGTATGTGGAGACAGACCGGACATACACGGATGTGGATGTTCATGATGGATCAGGCAGAATGTTCTAAAGACGATTAGATGAACAGGTTTTAATGATCAGCAGGAGATTAATAAAAAATCCATAGTTATTTAATGACTGTGACAATTGAGGATTTAATAAAGGAATGAAAGTGATAACTTTTTGTGTCTGAGGGTGAAACCCTACAGACATGTCTCTAAATTTATTTATTTTTAATTCCCTGATAAGCTAAGCAAACCATGTCTTGAGTGCATTGAAACTCTGTGGTAATAAAAGGTAAATTCAAGCTAATAACACATGTTCTTTCCTTTTTTTAGGAAGTTGGAAGCATTATAGGGAAGGTAAGATGCTGTTTAAATGAACAGTTTTCATTTTCAGTTATTGAAAATCTGTTTTTAAGTTATACTAAATTTGTCTTCATTATCTCCAAATAGAAAGGTGAATCTGTGAAGAAGATGAGAGAAGAGGTGAGGTGTTTTCCACCCAGCTTTTTTCTGTATATAGTATCAAACAGTAATATGTAAAAGTTATACTTACTAACAGGCTACAAAAGACTTCAGATCACTCATTTTATTCTTTACTTTTCTTTGTTTGTAGAGCGGAGCTCGCATCAACATCTCAGAGGGCAATTGTCCTGAGAGGATCATTACATTGGCAGGTCCAACCACTGCCATATTTAAAGCATTCTCCATGATCATTGAAAAGTTGGAAGAGGTAGATTCCTTTTTTTCCCCCCCTGACCTCAGAGAGGAAAAAAGCGATGACCAGTCCAGTCAGAACATGAATTAACCCAAATGTTTTGTTTTGTTGTTGGTCAGGATATAAGCAGCTCGATGACAAACAGCACAGCTACCAGCAAGCCCCCGGTCACCCTACGCATTGTGGTGCCTGCCAGCCAGTGTGGCTCGCTTATTGGAAAAGGTGGCTGCAAGATCAAGGAAATTCGAGAGGTGTGCACTACAAAAACTGTATTCTCTTCAACCTTAGGCAACTGTCACCTTTCTACTTTAGGTTATAAGGCAACACTTGTCTTTACGTCTCACTTTCTTTCATTTGTGTATTCCAGTCAACCGGTGCTCAGGTACAAGTGGCTGGAGACATGCTCCCCAACTCCACGGAGCGTGCCATCACCATTGCTGGCACTCCCCAGTCAATAATTGAGTGCGTCAAGCAGATCTGTGTGGTCATGCTTGAGGTAAGCGGATGAAGTGGGTGTTGTTGTGCTGTATTGTAGTCGTTTCAGATATATGATCTCTTGGCTTTTCAGCTGCTGTTTATAAGGCTCGGATAAGAGTTTATGGTTTTTATTGTGTATATAAAAATGCACATACTGTTACGCTGCAGTTGTGTTTAATCTGTATTATTGATTATATAAACAGATTTAAAACATTATGGTAAAATGGATATCGGTGTATTAACAGATCCTTTGTCTTTTGTACAGTCTCCCCCTAAGGGGGTCACTATCCCGTACAGACCCAAGCCTTCAGGATCACCCGTCATCTTTGCAGGCGGACAGGTACATACGATACTTTGGAGGGAATCAGTAGATGCCAGAGTTTTGTGTGTGTGTGTCTGTGTCACTATGAGATATTTGATGATGGATTTTTTTACATACTTGTAAAACCTGATTTGTGATGAAAGGATACTTAAGTCAGGAGAAGATGAAAGGGGAAAGATCATGAAAAGCAGGTAAAAGAGCAGCTCAGAGGTATTTAGGTTTAGAAAACAGTATCTGTGCTCATTTTTTTGTTTTTTTTGTTTTTTAAAGCCATATTCAGCAGACCTAGAATAAAAGATTTTTGTTTCGGAGCCTTGAATTTCCTTCCAGTTCCCTGGAGCTTTTCATTGTTTTGAGCATCAGGTTTCAGAAGTGAGGTGGCCTATTTCCTACTAATGGTTGTCTGAACCAAAATGCTTTCTAGTACTTGTTGGCCTAACATTACAAGCTCTTTTTGTCTTACTAAACACCTTTTTATTTCTTTTGATAAAACAGAATCTCTCCTTTGATTTTCCGTAATTCTCCTGTAACGCCTCTAAATATTTCTTTTTTTTCCCTAGAAATGTGGAGACTTTGGACAAGGGATTCATTTTGATAGTTAATATTGATATTTAACATCATCTCCTTAGCTTTCCCTGACTTAAAGCAAGCAGTTTTATAGCACTTGCCTTGGTTTTTAGGTCTTTTGTTTTGTTTGTGATTAAAATCTTGAAACAGAAGCACTAAATCTTCTAGGTTTGCTTATCGACCTGTTAAGAGATTTGCAAAGCCTACTTGTTTGAATTCTTTTTTTTTTTTTAATTATTATTTATTCTATACTCATTCCCAAAACCTGCTGGCTGAGTAGTCATAATTGTCCTACCACAATATGTAACATGCCTAAACAACACACTGATTTATAAGTGTAGTTAGTAACTTGTGACTTTACGATGGGGAAGAGATATTGATAAGCTAACTAACCTTCCTATCGTCAAAGTGTGACTGCAATAGTTGAATTTAGTTCCATCTCTAGATGAATATATGCAAATGAATGTTCATGATTTGTTTCACATTCAGTTGTGAGCAGGAACAGTCTGTGTGGACTGAAAAAGGAGGATTGTGTGTTTAACAGAAGGCCCAGAAAATTGGCTCTTTCCCACAACAGACTCTGTGACAAGTTCCCAGATTGGGTTTGGTGACGCTAGATGATGAAAAGTTCTGTTGGGTTTTCAGGCCGCAAACGAGGCTTTGATGTGTTTGGAGAGAGAGATTTGTTTACCAAGAGTGTTGTTGCTGGAGGAATGAGCTGCCCAACAAAATCAGATGTGAGGCCTATGAAAGCTTTGTTTTCATTTGTTTCAGGCATATGCCGTACAAGGACAGCACGCAATTCCACAGCCAGATGTAAGTGCAGTAGATATTTTTATATGACCCCCCACCCATAATTACAATATGTACAGCTGCCCACCCGCCCCCCACATTTTACAGCCTGTAATTGTAGCTGAACCTGCCCCTGTTTATTATTTTACCTTACGCTGACGTACTATTGTTAGTGTTTTTGTATGTAGTTCATACATTCACTGGTGATTGGTTGTTCTTTAGACAGACGTTTGTTGTTTGTTGGTCCAGACTCTCCACTGTTCCATGAATTGTAAACTGTTCCTGCTGCTCACTTTCTGTCTTTTCCCTTCTGTGCTGTCTTGTTTCACATGTCTACTTCATTAATCTGTCCTAGATAAACGTACTGTTCTCTCCTTTTCCCCCTTCACAAATACTTTATACAATGGCCACTTGTCGCTTGAGTCAATTAATCTTTCTCTCTCTTTTTTAATGAGTTCCATCGGGAGCGTTGCATGTGATAGACTGTATATAATTAGTCATACCTGCCACTGACTATTGGCATCTGCACAGGGAGGTACCAGCCAGAGACTAAATAAAGACTTGTAACAGTTATACAGTTTAATTATGCTTGATGATTATTATTATCGTTACATAATGAGTTAGTCATTGCTCACTCTGGCACACATAATCGCTTCCTTAGAAGTTCCTGTACATTGTAGTGGTGCTGCTGGTACAGAGTCATGACTCAAGATGAGACTGTCAGTTTATGTTCAGGTGTGTACTGTTGCTGGTTAGGAAATCACCTGCATATTGGGAACTTCCTCCCTTGTGTATTGTGACTTTGTCCTGACCCCGAAGACTGCAAGAAAGCTTTACCAAGAGATGCAGCCTGCTCTTTGGAGGAATACCTATGCGGTACCCTACATAGACAAGCCATAATTCACATTGTCAGACACCAGTGAGCTATGTACTAACCTTATGAAAGGATTAGAGGTCCTCACATCACAAAATTAAGTGATTTGAGTGAAATCTCCTTGTAATCTTCGTGTATCTGTCTTTACTGATTGTGATTCTCGTTCTGTTTTTCCCCCCCTCCTCTTCCTGTGTTTTCCATTTCCTCCGTCTCTCTCCCTGCCTCCTCTCTCACTCTCACAGTCTTCCTCTGCTGCTATCTCTCCACAGCTCACCAAGCTTCACCAGCTGGCTATGCAGCAGAGCCCGTTCCCCATTGCACCAAGCAACCAGGGATTCACTGGTATGCAGCGCAGCAAAGCACACGGGCTTTGAATGCAACATTTTAACTGCTCAGTCTCTAAAATTCCCAGGTTTACAGACCAAACACAGAACGTGACAAAACGCACATACACACATCCTGTACTGCTAAACTAGATGTAATGACAGCTGCTGGTGGTTGTGATGACACACTGACGGCAATTCTCACATGTTTGCAGAAAAGTAGCTGACATGTGGAAAGCCCCATGTGGTCAAACATCGCGTTTTTTGCCTTTTAACAAATCTGTCTCGAATCAGTTAAGTCGAGTCAGTGTGTCAGTAGCAGTATAATTAGCTAATCAATCAGTTTATTGCAAATTGATATCAGCGACTTAAAAATTATCATTATTACAATTTTCCTGCTTTATACCTCATTTATCTTAAGTACCTTCTATTTATCAACTTGGTTTTCTTGCTCGTTCAAAGCGCTTTCATGTTTTCTTTGTCAGGGATGGATGCTTCTGCTCAAACCAGTTCCCATGAGATGACCATTCCAAATGATGTAAGTCCTTCAGGAAGTCCGTTTCATCCCAAACACTATTAAAAATAGCACTCCATGTTGGTCAGTGAAAGCATCATCGGTTGTGTCTGAAGACTGGAAAGACATTTTCATACATTAATTTCAAATTATTATCTTTTTTTTTTAAATTTCTCAAATGCAGCACCCCGCAGTAAATGGTCCAGCTCAGGCTCATTTTTACTGTTGTTAGGGTGATGGAGTTGCCTGGGTAGTTTGGGCAGGGTGTGCACATGACACCCACTTGCTGTGGGTTAGAAATCTGCATTTCCTGTTAGATGTACCAGAAACCTCCTGACCACCTGGACACAAAGTTTAAGAATTAGGAAGTATGGTCATGTGAACAAGGAGAATATCACAGGACTCCATGCATTCCTGTGAAAAACACCCTTACGGCTTCCATGGGAATATAGAGGGTGAGTAGCAGCCAGTAGCTGATAATCAAAGGCACACTGATGCCAAGTGTCAAGCATGAGTCTTCCATGAACTCGTCTGAATACCAAAGTATTCTAAAGTCAAATGTTGAGGCCGTCTGTCTGACGCCTAAAGCTTGTCCACAATTGCTTCGTACAAGCAGGGCAGTAGATCTACAACAAGAATGGCTGAAAATGAAAAGAACTGGTGGGCTCAAAGTTTAGACCTCAACCTGACAGAAATGTTGTGGCAGCACCTTAACAGACTTAAGAAAAAAAATCAAAGAAATAAACTTTGATTAACTGAAGCAACGTTGTAAAAAAAGAGCAGGCCAAAAGGCACAGATGAAGTCATAAAGAGAGCGATTGCTTCCAAGTTACTGCTGCTAAAAGTGGTTCTGCGAGCTACTGAGTCATCGGTTGTACTTGTTTTTTGTTTTTTTTTTCCTCACAGGACTGCAAAGAGTACTCTGAAAACTATTTTTACATGACTCTGTATCTCTTTGCTACCACTGCATTGATTTAAATCATGCATTTATTACAGAGTTTTATCCCACAGAATTAGTGGGGCACAGTTCTTCATCTGTGGAGGATTTTTCCTCTTGTTAGTCATGCTGTTTAAGAGTGAGAAGGCCCTGGTTAGACGCACATACGCATGATCGCAGTGATCACTCATCTGTATCTCCCTCTTTTCTGCTCTTCTCCACTCTAGCTTATTGGGTGCATCATTGGCCGCCAGGGAGCCAAGATCAACGAGATCAGGCAAATGTCAGGTGCCCAGATCAAGATTGCAAATCCAGTGGATGGATCGACCGACCGCCAGGTTACCATCACAGGCTCGCCTGCCAGCATTAGTCTGGCGGAGTACCTCATCAACGCCAGGTGAGATAATAAAGAGAAGAACTTTAAGTCCAGATAGGTAATTGATTCAGTCATGGGCTTAGTTTCACTTTAAGTCGACTTATTTGTCTGCACCGGGGTAGTTTACTTGAAAATGCAGGGGCTAGATGTAAAAGTCAGGTCGCTTGGGCTTGCCTGAAAGATTATTTTCTGTTCAAATGTAATCTTTCGGCACGTTTCACTTCATCTAATCTCGCACAGCTACAGTAATTCATGAATTGAAAAGCTTTATTTACTGTAAGTGACACAGATAGCTCGACTGCATCCACTCTTACTCTTTGGATTTGTGTGCAGATGATTGATTGTAGTAATTACTGGCTTTTCTTTTAACTCCTGCTAACCATCACTGTGGTGTTTGCTAGCTCTCTGTCAGTCTGCACTTGTGTCGATTTCTTTTTTCTGTCCTTTACTCCCACACTGATCCATCACTAGAGATATTATTTATTTATTTTTCCTTGCTGATTTGTAACTGATGCTTTCTGTCTCGTGTTTTGGTCACATCCCTGAGTGATTTTCCCCCTACACCCTACCCCATCCCTCCTCCTGCCCCTATCCCCCCCACCCATTGCTCACCAGCCTGCCCTGTGACCCATCCCGACTGTGTTGTCCCTCTCTCCTTGTCTCTCTTTCTACAGTGTAGAGTCCTCTAAACCTCCTCCCTCCTCCTCCTTGAACCCTGAACAGACCAGCCTGTGCCCTCCCTCCACCTCTACTACTACTACTACCACCACCACTACTACTACTACCACCACCACCTCCTCTGCTGCTACCTCCTCCTTCTCTTCTTCCTCCTCCTCCTCTTCCTCCTGTGTGGTGCCCCCCACAGCCTCCATCCCTCTGTCCTTGTTGGCTCCAGGGCCGCCTCCTCCCTCCTCTTCTTCCTCCTCCTCTACCTCCTCCACCGATTCCCTGCTCCCCAGCTCTCCTGCCTGTGTGTCGAGTCTCCTCAGTCTCAAGCCCCTCCCTCTCCTGGCCCTCCATGTTGTCAGCGGGGCCAGTAACCCTGCACACCCAATTCCCACTGAGCCCAAAATTGCCTCAGAGCTGGGCTCCAAGTCTAAAAGGCGAAGGCTCTCCCCTTACTAACCGAGGAAGCATAAGTCATCTACTACTGAAGTACCGACAATGCTCCTTATTGTCTGTACCTGCACTTGCTTTTCTATCTGGCTGTGCCATGCCACGCTTACTACCGAACAGCCCATTGTTACAAAGCCAGAAAGATGGTCGACGACGCCATATTTCTAAGATAGATAATCTGTAGCTTGACTTCACTTGTCTGCTAAAGAAATGACATGTTGAGTGCATTATATTTTTGAACAACTGAACTAAGCATGGACAGGGAATTATTTCACTGATTAACTGAAGCATTTCTCTCTTTGTGTAAGCTCTGCTCAGGTAGCGGCTCTCTTTAAGATGTCACATTGTATTTATGAGAAGTTTTCTTGTAGTGAATTTTAAGTGACTGTTGTTAGCTGTTGTGATGGATTGCATCTTGATGACTTTATTATTATTATTAGTAGTAGTATTTTTGCTTATGTAAGAAATTAATTCAAAGTACCCTCAGGTATCAAAGCCACCAAATCATCCTTTTGTCATGTTGGTACAAATACAAAAATGCCCATCTGCTTTAGCTTAAAGCAGCTGATTTAGCAAATCATGAAAGGAATAATTTGATCTTTTAGGGAATATCTAGTCACTTCCTTGCAAAGAGTTGGATGAGAGACCTCTAGCTCTCTCATTAATGTTGTATAAAGCAAACTCTCTGTAGCCAAGAGTTCTTAGACTATTTTATCTTATGGTAAAAATGACAAGCCAGACTCTACGTAAAGTAACAGCCTAGTTCATTAGCTGATTTTTGAGAAAGGAAATTTGCCGATATGCAAATATTAGTTTCATAGCTGTGATATTTGCAGAAGATATTGTGATCTGTAGGCAGATTCGGTGGAGGTGTGCAGTATGCAGAAGAGGAATGATAGTCAGTAAAAGCAAGACGGACGTGTAGACATGTAGTGAAGGTAGATGAGTTTAAATATGCGGGGTCATCCATCCAAAGCAACAGACGAGGGAGGTGAAGAAGAGAGTGCAGGCGGGGTGGAGATGAGTGACGGAAGAATAGCAGCAAGCGTGAAAGAGAAGGGGTAGAAGGTGGCAGTGAGGCCTGCTGCGATGTATGGTTTGGAGATGTTGAAGATGGAGCTGGCGGGCAGCAGCAAAAGAGGGAAACTACAAAGACATGGATCACTTCATGGATGTAGTGAAGGATGAGATGCAGAGGCTCAGTGAGGATCCTAGGGATAGGGTAAGATGGAGGCAGATGATCGACTGCAGCCGAAAGAAGACTTCAGCTTCATAACCGTGAACTGTCACTGCTTTCCTTTGTCGCACAGAGCTGTAAACGAGTAGCTTCGGGTTTTAGAAAAATAAGGCATTAGGCAGTCTTTGATCTCAGCGGCTAGTATGCAGACTCGGTCTTCAGGGGCAGCCGCAAATTTTTCAGGGCTTCCGGTGTAGCCACATGGGCCAGATAGCAGATAACAGTTATCCGGGTCAGCATTTCCAGTTCTGTGTGCCTGTAATTGTTTACAAATGCAGATGCATTTTAGACTCTAGCCCAGGAGTGTCCAACTCCAGGCCTCGAGAGCCCGGCAGGTTTTAGATGTGTCCTTGATCCATCACAGCTGATTTAAATGGCTAAATTACCCCCTGGGCATGTCTTGAAGTTCTCCAGAGGCCTGGTAATGAACTAATCATTTGATTCAGGTGTGTTGACCCAGGGCGTTATCTAAAACCTGCAGGACACCGGTTCTCGAAGCCTGGAGTTGGACACCCCTGCTCTAGCCAGTGATTTGGCTGTTCCCATTACATTTTGGGAAAAGCAGTCCTCCTTTTCTCTTCTGAGAGACTATTTACATGCATCCATAGCCTGTGCAGACTTGATTTGGCTTGTGAAACTTGGATTATGAGGGCATCTGAGTTTTCGGATAGTGCCCTTCATATTCTTCACTGTGATCTCGTGGTTGCAGAGTCGGGCTTGCGGTTTCCTCTCGGTTGCAGTTTTTGTGCTGTGCAGAGTTTCATTTAAACTAGAAGGGCCGTATCGAGCAGCACCAGAGCGAATCCTCTCATCCAACTCTTGACCAATTCTTTAACACAGCTCCATTTGCAAACCAGTAAATTTGATCAGCTGTTGGTTACGAGAACCTCTCACTGACAGCAGTAGCTCAAACTGAACATCTAATTTTTGTTTTTCTACGTGTAATCACAATTTTCCTGCTAAATGAATCCGGATGATTTTATCATAGTAATATATATAAATGTACATAATGATATTGTTGTTTATCTTGTCTGTCTGATTGCATGCCTTACTCTCTCTCCCTCCCTGCTCTCTGGGTGTCTCTCTGTCTGTTTCTCCAGGCTTTCCTCTGAGGCCACTGGACTGGCAGCCAACTGATAAGACACTGCATCTGCACTAAATCTCACTTTTATATCATCGGCTATGATTAAGCAGTCAATGCAACTATCCAAGTTAAGAGTTTATATATTATACTGCCTCTTCCTCATTTAAAAAAAACAAAACAAACAAAAAAAAAAATTATGTCAACCGCCACTGATTTGATCCGCTGAGTTCATTATTTATTTTCTTTCTTTTGGTTTTAGTCATACAAAGCAAACAATTAGGTTTTAAATTCCCTTTTTGGAGTCGAGTCGGAGGTTTTAATGATTTGTTGTTTAGGCATTTTTCTTTTCTTGATGGATATCTCGCTCTCTTTCCATTTCTTTCTTTGCCATCACAGAGACATAAGAGTTGGAAAAACTCTGAATAGACATAGATTTAGTTCTGTACAGTCAGCTTTTTTTTTCTTTAAAAAGGAAAAGACAAAAAAGGAAAAATAAAAAGTATCAAAAATAAGAATAGAGTGACTGTTTTATTCTGTTTATATACGCCCCCTCCCCTTTTTTTTTTCTCCTCCCCTCTCTGAGATCCACCTGTCAGTCTGTACTTACTTGCTTTAAATATACACAGCATTCTCCCCCTTTGTCACCTTTTCAATTGAAGTGCTTGTAACATGGATTGCACTTGTGTCACTGACGAGAACACGTAGCTGTACACGCACCGTCACTGATTATATTTGGTTATTTAGTAAATGTTCTAACACTCAGATGAATTTATCCAGATAATTTAAAGTGTGTATGACTACGCATGTCACGTTTCTTCCCTTTACGTGTCATTCCTAAACCTTCTGGCTCCTGTCCTGAGATCATGTGTTGATATTTTGCTGGGATGGGAGGTTTTGTTTTTTTGGGATTTGGGGTCGGCTTATGGGATTGGAAGCAGAGGGTTCTCCTCGCTTTTTTTTTTTTTTTTTAAGACGGTTGTT
>VUQG01019647.1:35463-56547 GCA_015106755.1 Etia nguti | reverse complement strand
GAGGAGAAAGGGGGGGGGGGGGGGGGGGGGGGGGGGGGGGGGGGAATCAGTGCTTAACATAGGGCAGCCCATCAGAAATTGCAGAGACCCTATAGAATTTCATGTAATGAGATATTGTAATGCTGAATAGATTGGGAACAGGATCCTTCACTCTGCACCGTAGTAGACTGCAACTAATGAGATTCTGCGTTGATTTGGTGACAGATAAGAAAACTCTTATGGTAAAATTTTAATAATGCAAAGGGACAGTTCAGAGGAGTTATGACACTTACCAAATATCCACCTTCTCCGAGACCGGTTCATTACGTATGACCTCGGGGGCCATCCAGGCTACAGTGCCAGCAAAGGACATCTTAGTGCTCTTGTCATTGAGCTCCTTAGATGTGCCAAAATCAGAGATCTTCACTGCGTCGTCATAGGTGATCAGCATGCTGGAATGAAACATCCCATCCATCAGGTTTAAACAGTCAGTAATAAAACACATTAGCACTTCATGTTTTGTCAAACCCTGACCAGTGGTGAGGCACTTGGGGACTTTCACAGTTATTAATTTGCTCGCGAATCATACAAATTATCATAGCTGCTAATTGCAATTATCTAAAGCAGTGGTTCTGAAACTGTGGTTTGGGATATAAGCATCACAAATCTTAACTCTTTCCCCCACAAAGACGACATGTGACCAGCTCCCTGTACTCTTACTGCCGAGTTTTGTCACATCAGTATATATCAATAAAGACACGGTTTAACAACCATTAGAATAGTTTCTGGGCTTTTCCAAGGGTAGCTGCAAGGCAGAGACCACCCTCACTAACCTTTGATGCAAACCCAGTATTTTGATTTATAAGAACTCTGAAATATGACAAAAAACACTCCTAGTAGGTTTTCAAGGGGTAAAGAGTTAACATTTGTGGGTTATTTAAAACAAACAGAATGGAGAAAGACCCACTTCTGTTGTTTTTCTTTTAATCTAGAAGTCACTGCATCTCTTTCATTGCTTCTTCACCCTTCCACTGCTTCTATAATGCACTAAAACATAAATAAAAAAATTAAATGGCATCATGTGTGTTTTTCATGCTTGTATCTCATCTGCCAGATAAATTCCTGGCTATGAATTACTTACACTGGATCTAACTTTAAATATAACTCTTCTGTGACCTGTTTTCTTGGCATCTGTTTTTTAGATTCGAATCACAAAACTATAGACAAACAAAAAAATTTAAAATTTGGTGTATTAAAAAAAAAGAAAAAGAAAAAACTCACTTGGGTGATTTGAGGTCTCTGTGGATGATTTTGTGGAGGTGAAGATAGTTCATGCCTCCAGCGATGCCCATGGCCCAGTCCATGAGCAGGGATGGAGTGATCTTCCTGCCCGCTCTCAGCACCTCGTACAGCTGTCCCTGGGCGCAGTACTCCATGATGATACAATAACAAGGAGCCTGAGTACAGATACCTCTGACAGAGTAAAGAAAAAATATGAAGGTTGTGTATGAATTTACAATGTATGCCTTTACAAATGTAGAGAAATGAAAACTTAAATGCCGAAATGTTCATCTCATTCCCTCAAAGAACATTCTTCCTATTGAAAATTACTGAAACCATACTATCAATATTATTGATAGCCTCTCTATTTCCACCTAAGCCAAGTGATCACATCTGCTTACTTGAAGGTGATGATGTTGGGATGTTTGAGCTTCCGCAGGTGCTTGATGTCCGTCTCTTTGATGTTCCGCACTTTCTTCACAGCCACTTCCTGCCCGTGCAGTTTACCGAGAAAGACGGCGCCCTGGGCTCCGCTGCCCACCCACTGCAGGTCCGATATCTCCTCGAATGGGACTTCCCACTCCTCTGAAGGCAGAAAAAAAAGGCGGATATAGAAGAAAGGAATGGTTTCACTAATGTCTACTGACATGTCTTGTCATGCTGAATGATGAAACTCTGTGCAAAATGATGCTTGAAAGTAGCTGCAGGTCTTTGTTTGGTGATGTTGAAAAGTCAGCCTGGCTACCAGACTATGAGACATTTGATGTGACACAGATTAGGCCCCTTGTGTCGTTTGTCTAATACTTTAAAATCTCAGCAGCTTTTAAACTGATATTTATTCTCTCTAT
The DNA here is from genome assembly GCA_015106755.1 of Etia nguti. Taxonomy (NCBI): domain Eukaryota; kingdom Metazoa; phylum Chordata; class Actinopteri; order Cichliformes; family Cichlidae; genus Etia; species Etia nguti. The sequence goes on along the minus strand of VUQG01019647.1, from coordinate 54,439 downwards.
TGAATGAGTAATAGGGACCTTAATGATTCGCTGACAACTTCTCTTTGTGGTTCAAAGTGGGTCGCTGAGACATTGCTACAAGTTTTCAAGGTGACACATCCTCGTGACTCTGGGGATCCCCCCACTTTTTGTCTGTTTGTGTGTTTTTAGCATCCTCACTAAGCAATTATATGTGGTAAACATGACATTTGCTAAACATCAGTGTGTACACTGCGTGTGCGTAAGTACAGCAAACATAAAACACCAAAAAGACTGAGTATAAACCCAAACCTGCTAACACGTGAAACATCCAGCTTCAAGACAGTCGCTGGCGTGCTGCAACGAAAGGCTAAACCCGGTAGAGTAAAACCTCAAAACGGAATCCCCAGTTGATATCTTGTTCTGCTGTTGAACCTCACCTTAACCTAAGACTGGGGTGTGCAGGGAGACAGACATAAAGCTCTAATCTCCTGCGGTTAATTCTCCCTCAGCCTCTTAAATCCTGCTTAGTGCCATTGTGGGGCTGACGCAAAACAGGGGTCCAGCTCTCGGGAGGGGGCTGGAAGAGGGAGGGAATTTGAGAGTCTTAATGTGGATGTATGGTGAACAGAGAGGTGGTTGGATAGCACTCATGTGTGTGTGTGTGTGTCTGTGTGTGTGTGTCTGTGCGCAAAGAGGAAAGATGGGAGGGGGATTCCCCACCGGTCAGCAGGGGTCCATGTGGCTGAAGACAGACTGTTAATAGAGAGAAGATAGACAGCCTACCCTGCTGCTGTTTTTAACCCGGGGAAAGAAGCTTCAGACACATTTATCATATTAATAAGGATGAAATGAATGATTAATGCTCTCCGGTGATTGATTGTGGGCTCAGTCTCTAATGAGCCCCTCAAATTTTCCTCAATAAAGACATGAAGCCACATCTGATAAACCTGAATCTCCATGTGTCTGCTTTGTTTCATTTGAAACAAAAAAGAGGGGGCAATTTAGCACATTACCAGATACCTTCAGTTCTTCAGAATCAATAGAGGGCCAGCTTTTTACAGATATATATTGTTAGTTCCAGTCAATACTAAAAAAAAAGAGTCGGTGTTGTTATATGGTGGCCAGGCATTTGGTTGCAAAGGACACATTTATTTCACTTTTATAATATCCGTTTTGCTCTCACTGGCGTGTGTGAGACTCCCTGTGATGGCGCAGAGAGGAGGGGAGCAGCGAGGTGCAGATGGGCTGGGAGTGATAACAGCACGGGATGAAAAGGAGAGGAAGGGAGACAATGAGGGATGGAAAAAGGAGGGGAGGAGAGGGGATACGTGGAAGTCAAATGGATGATAAAACATCAGAAGGCAATAAAGACGAGGAGAAGTGTAAAGCTGCCACCTTTGTGCCTGATGTCTGATGCTCTATTTATTTCATCAACTTTTGTTTTTGGCACCTTACATGACTTTATGCGTTTATGTCAGCGGCAGATATGAAATGTTTCTATTCGTGGACATGTTTATGTGTGCATGCGTTCATCCTCATGCGTGTGTCAGGTTTGTGTTAATAGAGATGAGAGGCGCAGGGTCAGAGCATGGCCATGCATAATTCATGAGGCAGATTTGGCAGAGGGGTCTCAGGGGAGCCCTGCGCTATTGTAGTGGCTGCAGACATAAACAACACAGCGTCACAGGGAGCTAGTTTCACTGTGGGGGTGGTAGTGGGTGGTGGGCACGAGCAGGAAAAAGGATGGGGGGGAAATATCAGGGGAAAATAAGCCCTTTACAGCTCTGATAGTCTCCCCCTCCCTGGCTGCAGCTCGTTCATGTCAGGAAGGGGTTTGTTTACAACGTGGCCTTTGCGGGAGTCATTTACCTACTGTCTGTTTAATGTAATTAAACTGGGGGATAAGATCATTTAATTAGCATATCAAAGCTTATCATTAAATTTAATTGAGAGCTAGGGGTTGTTTTTTTATTGCAAAACCAAAAGTGAGAATTCAGACGTATTTGTGTGTTCACTCATTTACACTGAAATAAATCTGATGGTTGGACTCACCGTCCAGGTCATGCTTGTGCTCTGTGGAGTAGGCTTTGCCGATCATTGTCCAGACAGGCCGCAGACACCCAAATAACCCCTCCAAAAACCCTCCTCCCCCTCCCGTAGACTGGCACTGTAACCTGGCGTCATCCGCCTGGCTCCTGACTGCACTGCTGTCCGTATCCTGTCCCTCTCCCTCCGTCCTTCCAGGACCGCCATCATGCTCATGGAGTTTCAGGACACTGTTGGCAAAATGCTCCTGCTGTTCCTCGCAGGGTGTCTGGTTGTGTCCGGTAGTCTGCCCCTCTCTTCCTCCACCCCCGGGCTCCACAGCACCTCCAGTGTCTATGGAGAGGACGTTGCGAAGGACGCACTGGGTTGGGGTCAAGTCCATTTCTGGGGTGCAGGGTGTTTCGGCATCGAGGCGGCGGAAGGAAGGAGGATCGGAGAGGGGTGTGTTGAAGCCGGAAAGAGAGGGCGATGGGGCGCGAGGTTCATGCATGAGGGCCATGAGTGACTGTGGTCATCAGAATGACTGAAGAACTGGAAGAGAGGGAAAGAAGGGAATTTAAGTAAAATAGTATGAGTGAAATCAAGATTAAATGAACTCTTTCTGAAAGTTGATTTTGCATGAGAGTGTAGTCATCCTTAGCTCCATTTTAAGTAAAAAACAAAAAAAAAACAAAAAAAAGCTTCAGCTACTATGATGTCATATGTGCGACACAAGTCTGTAGTCTAAGTCTGCAGGACTAAAATGTTAGGGAGCACAGGCAGACAAAGCACATCTTCCTGAGCCTCTCATCGATATCACCAAACTGCATTTTAAAGTTTTTGTCTTCCTCCACAGATACAACAGACCAAAGGAAAAGATGGAGTTCAAGATCAGAATTAAAGATAAATATATGGGTACAAAAATCCACAGACATTAATCGTTTTCTGCATTTCTTACAAACACAGAAAACAATCTCTCTCATAATTTGGCCGGTACAGGTGAAGGTGACAGGTATCACTCCACATGTACCATGTAGTCAGGGGACTGACATCAACTGGGTAAATGTCTGTCGGTAGATATAAAACACTAAAATGTGAAACATTGTTCAGGATATGAGATAAAAGAACATCCTGTCTGCAGCATAACAGCTAAGCTTTCAGTGGAGAGCACAGAAAATAAAGAGCCCAACCCCCCGTTCTTAGAATAAACTGACACTGTTAGGCATCACACTGTTACAGAATATTACATGCTTAGCGTCGCATTGCTTTTAGTTTGGCAGGATTAACTGACTGCTGCTCTGTAGTCCTAATGGTGCCACAGCTGTTTATTTACATCTTACTCAAGTGACATTAAAATGGATAAGATTACAAAATAATGAGCAAATTCTGCAGGGTTCTTCAAAGCTGTACATTTTTCCAAGGGCAGCAGCATCTGCACGCTCAGTGGAGAAGAAAAATGCATTATTTCTCATCAGAGCCTCTTGAAGTGAGCCCCTCCTTTGACGGGCAAGCAACGAAAGGATTTACATGCTCCGTAAAACAAGAACACACGTCAAAATTTTCATAGTACTATCATCATCATGTTCTTCATAAAGAACCAGCAGAATATGAGGAACAGTCACTGCAATACAGAGCACAGTTTTGGAGTAGATGGGACAATAAACATATAAAATAAGTAGATTAAAAACCACAATGACACCACAGAAAACACAGGGCACTTTTGTTAAAATCCCAAACTTGGAACTCATCAGTTTCCATTTCAGTCGTTATGAGATGCACTTTCTGTATTTTCTACATCAGTCAATTTGGAGGTCAGTTTGAGGGAAATTGAGTGAATTACCATTAGGCTACATCAACCATCCCACTGTGACACTCCCACTAGAAGTAAAGTGCTGATATCTGATAAATGAGCTATTAGCCGACTTACCCAAGCTGCATAGAACCATCCGTAATTCCCTGTCCTCAGATTAATCAGAGACTCCGAAACAAGGGAGAGTCAGCCTGGAGATTTCATTATCCCAGAAACTAACAACAAACCCCCAAGTCTGGAAAAACCACCCTCATTATAATGTTATGCACTAAGAGAAACCCAACCACTAAGACACATCTGGTGTACACATCAGTCACATCCGACTGATCCTGCCTCCTAATAGTCCTGCTCCGTTTCTCACTTTCTTTATTTCGAGGTGTCAGCTGCGGGAGCCGCAGGAGCAGCTTCGGTCTGTTACAGGCCAGCGCATTGTGGATGTATCGGAGGCGCATCATTGACTCTCCTGGCACCTCCCGCGGTTACGACCCGGTGCGCCAGTGGAGCATCACTGACAGCACTGAAGTTACACTCAAACGCACGATGGCACTTTAAATTGGGGAAAAAATAAAGGAAGTAATGTGTTATTTTATGCAAAGACCACCCGCCTTCTCCTCATGCCTACCTGCCTAACATCTCGACTGGAAGAAGTCAATTTGACGATTCCTACCTCAATGCCGATAACTGGAGTCCATCGCTGATGACTGCAAACGATTATTCCTCTCTAGGATTTATTGGTCCTTTCTGTTTTTCTCCCTTTTCCTCCTGTCCGTGTATTGAGCATCCGGGCTCAGCCTTCTCTCCTCTACATCCAGTGTGGGTTTCCAATCGCAGGGCTCTGTGGAGGTCTGTGGAGGTCTGTTTTTTCCTGCGTTAATTCGAAACGTTCAGAAAACGCAGATATTCTTCCTTGTTTGGGTTGTTTTCTTGATCCTACACCTCCTCCCCCTTTTCAATTCCCCTCTGAGGATGCTGCGATATGCGCACTCCCAGGAAATTTATACGACTCTCTCTCTCAGGCTGTAGTAAACACGACCGATGGGGAGAGCGAAGCTAGGCTGTGTGGGAGGGAGGCAGCGCTGATGCCCTCCTATCAGAGGAGAAATCTGGAGTGACGAGTGCAGTCCGGTGAGAGACGGGACAACCGCAGGTACGGGCTCGGGTGAGGCTACTCTTAGAGCAGGGAGGAGGGTCAGCCGGTATGTGAGGTGACCAAAATGATGTCATTCCCAAAGCATGCAGAATTTGACTGGACAGCACCATGTAAATCCCCTGAAAACCTATTAACGCCCTCTGTACAGAGCGCAGAGTAATTGATGGATAATCTGCAGACTCCGTCTGCCACAGAAGGGACATGAAGGAAAGACGTGTTAAAAAAAAAAAAACATTATCGTCATCTCCAATCTCTCCTGACCCATTTCTGTGAGACAGGAAGAGAGGGACAGCACATGCAGGACCTAAATGGGACTGTCCCACAGCGTCATTTGTTTCCCTAAGCGACCATAATTAACCTGAATGAAATAAAATATCAAACTAATTTAAACAACTGTCATTTTTTTCTAACACAAAGCTCATTTTATGTTTGAGGAACCACAAAACCAGCAGATAACCGCCTTCACCTTAAATAAAGTTATTATTCAAGGTATTTCCAAGGCCTTGAAGAGTTCAGGGCACACATGCTTCTCCAACACCCCAAATATCATACAAACAGGATCCAGGACGCAACAAATGCAAATACATTTTAAACAAAACTAGCGTATTAAAAGCACAGAAAGGAGAAACTCTGATGAGGACAAACTTTTTATATTATTTCACAAAAAGAGAGTGCCTCAGCTACCTTTTGTTCAGAGGGCTTCCTTTAAACTAGCAATCAGATCTGATTTTCAGACTTTTATGTCTTTAACAGTACCAAAAATAAAGAAATAACATGCAACACTTTTTCCTCTAGCAAACTTTAACCATATTCAGTCTAATTTTTTTGTTTCAGGATTTTGTCAAGCCATTTCACGGGAATACTGACAATAAACAACAACATTAAGGCTGTGTATGACAAAGAGAAAGAGGCCTTTCAGGTACCTTAGTTCAAACTGTTTACACGTTTAGAGAAATCCTGCTTGATGAACAGGTTCACGTTAACTGAGAGGCCAAGAAATTAGTGTAAACAGTGGAGGACCTCCAACTAGAAAGCACAAAGGGCCGTGAAACAGCTGAGGATGCTGTGGCTGAGCTTTGTCTTTACTGAGAGTGTAAATGGTTGTAGCTACATGACCCTTTTGAGTGGTAAATCCAAATCCAGCCCTTATCTCCCAGATTAACCCCGTGCTAGGCTTAAATCCATAACGATGACCTCATCGTGCCGCTTGTACACAGTAGGGAAATCCTAACTAGCGCATAGACAATCCACAGAGAGACCTGAAAACCACTCACAAACACGAGTATTCTCCACTTTCTCCTCCTGCTAATGAATGCTTTATGAAATCACGATGAAAAAAGATCACTGTGCCGGCTCTTTGATGCCCCTCATGAAATCTGAGCCAGGAGAAACTGATTGCTTCTTTTTTCATTTATTCATCTTTGAGTCATTCTCAATCTGTGCCTACTTGAATCCTAGCCAACTGAAAATAAGACATAGTTTCCTTTTTTTAAAAGCTTGAAATAAGATTTGTAATAAAGAAGTAGACTGAAAACAAGAGTTCTTTTATAATTCTGTCCATCAAAGGGGACCAAAGAGCAATAGCAAACTAATACCGGGCCTATTAACAATTGAATAAATAACACAGTCAGACTTTGAGAGACTAAATTATCCTTTTCAGTACTTCTAAATATTTAATTACTTTATTTTGATAGTAATTTTTAATGCTTATTATTTTCATTTTCAAATGTGAAGGAGCATTATCTCATAGCTTACTCTCCCAAATGAACGTTCAAAACAGCCTTGCCAAAAAGCGGCTTATGAATGTTTCATTTGGGTTTTAATATCACATGAAGAAGAAACTGTGGGCTTCGCAAGTAAAAAACTCAGTAGCTTTAATCAGTCTTGCTATTTTATGCCATCCCCACTACAATCCTCTTCTCACTGTGTCTTAAGGCAGTCTGAATAGAGAAGAGCACACTGATTTTTTCCCTCTGTTTCAATCTTTTTCGTTAAAACTTTCTTCATGATTTATTCAGTGGAGCTTGTAGTTGCAGGAAAGCCCCTCGTCAGTGATGTTCAGGCCTCTAAGGATCAACGCTGCTGCCTCTGATGTCCACCAACACAGCTTCAGCTTCTGTTGTGGTAACTCCACCAGAAACAAGAACAGAAGTAATGCTGCAGGGTATCACGTGTTTCAGATACAAGCCGTCAGCCTGCACAGTGACAGCTTTTAAGAATGATACTCGATGAGGATCCCATTTACTTTTAAAATAATGGCACAATAGATTCTGAATTCAGATCGCCTGCCAAATTACACCTCCAGAATTTAGATTCTCTCTACATATATATATTAAAATGAAAATCAAACTTCTAAAGAGCCATTGGACTAGAGAGGTACTGTGGCGTCCATCCAAAAAGCTGATGTAAAAATGCAGCATTGTTTGGCAACATGTATCATAATCTGTAGGAGGGAATTAACAGACTCCTGCAGCGAAGAATGTCAAGAGGAATGTCATGTGTGTGCATGTGCACATGCACGGCTCTGCTGCTGAATATACAGTATGTTTTTTGAGGCCTGGTGCCAAGTGGACACAGATTGTCCAAGTCCGGCTAGGAGGAAGGTGGTAGGGTATACGTGTGTGTGTGTGTGTGTGTGTGTGTGGCTGGATGTAGACTAGAGAATGAGGGGGGAGGGTTGCTTCTGGCTTACTTGAAAGGCTATTTATGGATGGAGGCCCTTGTGTTACTCGTTGTCACTTTCACTCACACGTAGCTGAATAGGTGGCCCATCTTTAAAGCTCACTCAACTCTGTTCTTGGAGGGAATGTTGAACATAAGAAGCAAAGATGATTTTCACACTTTGCTTCACCATCGTGTTGACTGAAAGCCAACAGCAGAGCGGCAGACATTTTTGGAGTTTTCTAATGGCTGAAGAAAGGTGTGTGTCTGCATTTTTGTGCAACTGTGCCAATGTGCACTGCGGAGTGACTTCTTCCCGTTTGTTGGGGGAGGCTGATATTGGACAGCGCTTTCATTAATCAGGTTGTCAGTACTGTTTGCTTCATCCATACTGTATGTCGATGGGATTCATTAAGATTGGCACCAACCGGTATTGATGTGCGGGTATGGGAGGGTGTTGCAAGCGGGTGGGGGGAGTCTCCATTCCAACAAGATGATCTCACCTCCTGTCTGCAGCTCAGGACTAAAAAAAAAAACATCTTTCATTCATGAAGTCCATCCATTCACACATGCGCTTGCTCAAACACGTGCACACAAACACACACACATACAACCCAACGTGTCTCCTAATGGGATGCTGAGGAGACAGTTGTGCCAATGAGGCAATATTCAGGTGAGATCACTGCCGGATGCCGTGGCTCCTCTTTCCATTTCAAAACTCTAAAGGATGTGTTTGAGATACCTTTTAAAATACTCGCCCACAATTGTGCAACATCTGCAGAGGGGGAACAAAAACAGTGGAAACTAATGTGTGACGAGCAAGCAGTTGTTTACACATCCAGTAAACAATGAACACCATTAATGTCTTATTGCATATTTTTGATCTCTTATAATTGATGAGGGAAAATAATTTTTTTTTCTACATGCCACAAGATGTTCACCAGCTGTGACTGTTTTCTATTTGTCACCAGTCTGTCGTACACACTGAAAATTCACTATTTGCTGAACGATACTGTGAGAATTACCAGAATGAACCAAAACAAATCTGAAATTAGTTGTAAGGCTCGATGAAGTTAAACTAAGTTGGTAATTCAGGAGATTTCCATTTAGGTTTAACATTGTGAGGGATCCCTTTCCACAACATTTGACACAATTTAATCTTTATATACTATTCATATTTCAAGCTCACACAACATAGTTGGTAGCATTTTTGCCCCAGATCACAAATTCCCCCACACTATAATTAATTTTAAACTCAGGTCTACTTGGAATGTCTAAATAGCCACTGTCATATTAATAAATTGAATATAAATCCTTCACTGGCGTTTCAGAGGCAGGTAAAGTTTATTTTTACAACGCTTATTTCTGAGAAAAAGCATCTGGTGTCACACAATGTGACGTGTCCTGTTTTACCTAATACATGAAAACATGACAGCTATAATAAATAAAACATATTTGAATACACGTGAAAACTGCAGGAGCACTACAAAACTGTTGGGATTTATGTTGTTATATACTGTTATACATATATGTATAACCATCAAGCTGCATCCACACTGGAAGTGATTCACGGCAATGTAGTAAGTCATTCACTTGCTATGTCGCTTTGCTACCATCACCAGTGGTTATTTTGCGACTGAGGGCAAAATTACTGCCGATGAAGCCAAGTGGGCGGGACCCGAGATAAATTTTTCTGGATAGTGCTGGATACCAATGACTGACATATGACTTGGTAGTAAATACATTAGGGGGTTACCTAGGAAACTGGAGCCTGGAATGTCTGCAAATAACCAGCCTACGCTTCAAAGCGATAAGTGGAGAGAATCGCTTCCAGTGTGTACGCAAGCTTTACAACAACTAAACGCTGCTATGTCATTAAAAAAAAAACCCAACTTCTACAATACTGTGCGTACGTCTTGAACCACCACTCATTTCTTTACGTTTTGCTTCCAAGATAGCAGGCTTTGTTTTAATTTTTTTAAAAGTGCTCTTGAGCAATAAGCCAAATTACACAAGAAGTGGACTGAAAATAAGGAGGAAGGAGGTCAGGTGAGAGGTACAGCTGTGAGTGTCTACAGTCATCTGTAAAACACAGTGGAGACACTCGTGGTTTGGGCTTCACTTTAGTCAGTGGTGCTGGGGAGATCAAATTATGAACACAGAAACGTAACATTAGATTTTTATCCACCATGCAATACCATCTGCAATGCATCTGATTGACAACAGTTACATTTTACAGCAATGACAAGGATTCCAAACACACTGCCAATGTATATGCAAAGCATACCTGGACAGAAGAACACACAATGTAACACTATCAGTCATGGACTGGCCTCCCCAGAGTCCCGACCTCGACGTTATTGAAAGTGTAGGATCATCTTGACAAAGGAGTGAAACAAAAGGCAGAAACATCCAAAGAAGGGTTTTGAATGTCCTTCAGGAAGCCTCCTCAAGAAGCTTCCTAAGAGAGTTCAGGGCGTGTTAAAGAATAACAGTGGCCATACCAAATATTCACTCTTCAGCTTATTAGAATTGTGCAGACTATGTTTTTGAATTAAATACCGTATTTGAATTTATGTTTGAACGTTTCAATAAATTGCTGCAACTTTTCCTAGCGAAATATAACGAAATGAGGGGTGGCTCAAGACTTAGTATTGTACAATTATCATTATTGATACAGCATTAACTAATACTTACAAAACAACATAAAAACATTCAGAGCAGTGGTAGCAAACCATTCAAGGTAAGTTCTTACTGAAGCGGCAGCTCAGGTGTGTTCATAATCTTATTACTCTCCAACTCCTCTTTAGATCTCAGCTCTCAAACTCCGGTTCCATCTATGCTGAAAGTTGAATATTTTGACTTGGACCCCCCCCCTCCCCCAGAGTCATGTGGTCACTGGATTCATCTCAGTCTGCTATTCACTGTCTTTTGGTTCCATCGTTGGTCTCCACCAACTCTGTGTTAGCTGCTTCATGCATCGTTATGCTCACTAGTTAGGTGTTACATTGCTGTTCGATGCTGGTCAGGTGGTGTACAGTGGGTTTGAAAACAGGAACAGCATAGAAGGATCTGTCACAAACACACCCTTTCACATAGATAACCAAGTTATCCATTGTCATTATTAACATAGTCATGTAAATATACAGTAAAGATTCTTTAAACTCAGAGACCACTATTGTAAATAGGTTTAGGAGGTGTCTTGCACAACTAAGGAAACATAGTGACTCATTCAGTTAGGTTTTAAAATATGCTAATCCAACATTTAGATCAAGCAATGCTTTGATCTCGGAGGGAGATTAGAGATGTGTCTGATTTCCCTTTGAAACCTCTGAGAAGCGAGGAGGCAGCCAGCCAACCTGCTGCTGAGAGCCTCTGGCAGCGGCCCAGTCAGGAGAGGGTTAATAACAATAAAGGGGAGGTTGGAGAAGCCTTCCTGAAAGTCACATGGTCTGTGCTGGGAAGGGTGGGGTAGGGGGGGTTAAAAGATTGGAGGGAGGGCTGCTGGAGATGAGAGGGGGAGGAATCTGGAGCATGTTGCCGTAGAAACAGAATCCTCAGTTGGCCAGTGTGAAGTCAGAGGCGTAATTTTGGGTGGTGACTGCAGTTAGATGCTGCTGCTGGTGGTGTGAGGTGGGTGGGTGGATGGGAGGGTGACTCACACTGGAGAACACACTCTGCATTCTAATGGATGGACACACGTGTACGCGCGCACACACACACACACACCTTCGTTAGCTATCGTCACCTTCAATTGTCAGTCTCTTCTTAGCATCTCCTGTTTTATCCTGACTTCCTTTGCTAATTTATATGATGGATCAGCGTTATCTCGCTATTTCTGAGCATATAATTATTTCATTATGTGACTGAAAAATCCATTAGTATACGTTTTGTTGGCTCTACTTGCATGTGTTGATAAAGGGCATCTATTACGGGGAACTAACTGCTCAGACAGGCAAGTAAACTATAGCCATGTAATTGGTGATGGTATAATTGCACAGCACACGTAGCAATTAAAGCGATAATATGTGTAAACCATGCTCAAGATTATCATTGGATTAACTACACTTTCCAAATACCCTTGGGAGTTTAGCAGCTCACCAGCTGTTACAGGGGGACTGTTAATAATTATGTTGATGATTTTATGCTGTTTTATTTTTGAGGTGGGGTTTTTTTTCTCTCTTTTTGGCTGCAGGGGAGTTAGTTTGTATCTCATTATATGAAGCTTATGTTAATGAACTTTGCCTCTTAGGATGCTGGACAATAACACATAAGAAGCAATATTAAACAGATACATATTTTCTCAAGTGCACAACCTGAATCCTAACATACATATGAATCTGAAATCATACAATAATGAATTAATATTAAAATATTAAATAATAATAATTTATTATTGTGTTTTTAATCTTGAATATAATCAACATTAGGTTGTTTGGATTAACTTTAATCCACAGCTTTAGTTGGTAATGAGATGTGTAGTTTAAAGCATAATGTATACGTTATGGAAATGTTTTCTCATGAAACATCCACACCCCTTTCTCTTATGTTCACTTTTTAACAACCCAAGAAAATATCAGGTTTTGTACCGATCACATCAGCCACTGCAGTGCTGTAACACCACGGGATGCGACGTCCACTTGTCCTATAGCAAATAATGGTCCTTTGACTGAACGCTGCTTTACTCTTCCTTTTAAGGAAAGCCAAAGCAGGTTCATTTCCCATCAATGCAGCATGTAAAGCTGGAAGCAGCAGATCACAGGCATTGTGACGTTTTCTGGGTCACCACCCACAACTGTATCTCATGGTTTGAGACAAGCCAATGGGGAACAGTAAAGCTGGATGGTCAACAGTATAACGAGGCTGGGTAAGAAAAAAAAAAAAATTTCATCTTGTTTATTTCAGTTTTGTTGTGACCATGACTCATTTCATTTCTGGGAACAGGTAGAGGCAGCTGTGCCCCATGCACAAGTCAAGAAACAAGAACTGGATTTTCCCTTTTTGATTTAAATTTTTTGTCATAGATTCCCTGTGATTTTGGCATTGGTAACAATGAAAAAAACATATCTGCTTTAATTGTATGTCCTCAGTAGTTACTGTTTCTTATCACCACGTTTGTTCTGAAAGAATAACTTTGGAACTCTTTACATTTTGCAAAAAAAGGAGTTCTTGCAAAAGTATTTTTATAAAAAATCCATTAATATTAATTTTGCTACAAAGTACAGTACTATGAAAAAGTCTTTCTTTATATTTTACATTTATACTTTCTCTTATATTTTGCACCAGACTTGTTTGTATTTGTTAAAGGTGGTTTTGATCAATAGTTTTTCAGTCTTTCTGAAGGATTTTCAAAGTTTTTCTTTGGATGGACATTGGCTGCTTTTTCACTCATTTGCAGTCCAGTCCTGATCATTTTCATGTTTTTTTGTTTGTTTGTTAAATCACATAATGCAAATCACTAAAGCATAAAAATGCACCTAAGTCAATTGATGAACCGCTGTTTTATCTACACATAACATACAACTTGGCAAAGAACCAATTTTAAATTGTATTATTAGGCACTCGGTTACTAGCAGCCTGTAACAAAGACACAATTTGTTCCCCTTTCTTTAGTCGAATTTATGACACTAAAGAAAGGTAACACATTTGACAGTAATGAAATCATATTTTTGCAACAACAAGGTGATTCCCAAAGCACTCTTATGTGATATGACACAAAACCTGGTGTATCTCAGCATTGGGTACAGTGTGTTCTTAAAATTTTTAGTAACCTGGCCAAGAAGAGGACAATGAAGAAGTGGCAGACCTAAAAAACTCTTTACTTCAGATGGAAAGTTTTTTCATTTTTCAGCATAATGCAGCTGTCACCAAATACACAGGTACACAGGTTATGCTAATTACCTACTTGACCAACTCACATATTAACTGTATTAAGAATCACTAATTTAACTGGAAAAAAAAGAGTCCCATAAAACTAAGATGGAGAAGGCCTCACCAGTTAGGTCAGGAGTGAGCTGTCCATGGCACTGTTTAGAGGCTACAAAGTCCAAAAGCAATAATGCACCAAATACACTCAGTAGACCTGGGAGCATGGACAGAAATAAGACGATGCTTAAATGTTCACAGGTAAAAACAAAACAAAAACACAACAAAACAACAAAAATTCATTTTAAATGTTTAACCTTGTGATATCCCGACCAGGGTTTACCCTGCCTTTTGCCCTATGACTATGGATGGATGACTGGACGTTTTATTTTTCCATTTAAACTGAAACAACTGAATGTCTCCTTGGCATAGGATGGTAAATGCCAAAAGGTTATTTCTATACATTTTTCTGATCCCAGAAATACACTCATTTACACTCGTTTTTTTGTTTTGTGTTTGTCTAATATCCTCCGTTTCTCCGGGACACTTAAAAAACAAAAAACAACAACACCAAAAAATCCCCCTTAGTCTTCCGTAAAATTCAAGTTGTGTATTTTGAGGAATAATATCGGGGCTTCAGAGGAAATACATAGAATGATGGCGTGTGGGCGTCGACTTCTCAAGTCCCTTTACAGGAGAAACCCTACACCGGCCTCTCTGTGGACTCCCCCACTCCAAGTCAATGTTTATCGATTTCATTAGGCTGAAATAAAGACTTGCCAATGTGCCCGCTGAACTGGTGGCGATACAGACGATGAAGCAACTTGGTTAAATGACTGAGACACAGCGCCACCTGGTGGTTGTACCTCAGACTAACATCGCAGCAAATATTCCCTGACCGTAGTTACCGATTTAAATGTGTTCGGCTTCGTGACTCATTGTCCCGATATTAAGGGAACATCTGCATTGCTAAGCAGCTGCAGTATGAATTGATGCCAGTGAAACATTTGCATGCGATCATTAAAACTGGACAGGAAGGATATATTACCGACATCGGAAGAATGAATGAGACTCTGCAGGAAGCAGGCTGTGCATTCATAACGCTAAAACAAAATCCTACCTTTTGCAGGCTTGCTGTTTGGTCTCCGCTGATAGATCGGTTTGTAAAGCAGGAAAGAGCAGCAGTTTTTCACACGGGAAAGCCCTGAAACCGTGCTACCTCCGTTCAGCCCTGCTGATACTACTGGGGTCCCATCTGGCTAATTACCTTCTCAATAAACCTTGAAGGTAATACCGCGAGAACGGGAGTTGGGGGTGAGCGCTGATCCTGAGCCTCACTAATTATCCTATCCCTGTTCCAGCATGGCAGGAAAAACAGTCCAAGGCAATAACTCAAGGTTACAATATTATTTATGCACGTGTCCATTCATATTAAAAACCTGTCACTGTTTAGCAGATTTCATTTAAAAAGGAACAACAGTTTTTGCCCATCAAGGTGTAAAACAGTGTAGAACAAAGCTGACCAGGAAAATGTTTATATGCATTTATATTTATATGTATTTATTCATATGCATATTTCTAATGCACTAACCTTTTTACTATGCTGAGACTCTTTTGTTGTCACGTGCATCTTTTTTGTTGACATTATCCTTGAGATGGAAACTGGACAGTGGCTGGATGTAATTTAGAAAGACACACATCCATGAGCTTTCACACTGGCTGTCAGGACAAACACTAAGCCATCAATCTCCAGAGATGCCTTTATCTACGCTAATGAAAGCGTGGCGAAGTGTGGTGAAGCAGAGCAAAGGGTAGAAAACCTTTTCTTGGGTTATCCCAGCAGGAACAGTGGCCTAAATAACTGTGAAAGGAAAAAAAACCCCAAAAGGTTTGCAACACCAAGACCTCAGGTTGCACTAAAAATGCACAAAGCCGTGAATAGCTGAAAATAAGACAAATGGACTTTCACCTCATCCAAGAGGCCTTTTCAGTTCTAAAACAACTGATGGAGAGTCCCAAGTATTTAATCTGTAGTAAGAGGCGTCAAGATGGAGGAGATACTATGGGATAACCCAGCTAGGTGTTAAATACCTGGAGTCTTCATCAGTTGTAGAACTGAAGATTCCTCTTAAATGAGAGAGAAAACGTCTTCACGTCTTCACACACTGTCGCAGTGTCTGTCTTGCTTTTTATTTAATCTTCTTGTTCTGTTGGCTGCTCATCTCATCTCATCTCATCTCATCTCATCTCATCTCATCTCATCTCATCTCATCTCATCTCATCTCATCTCATCTCATCATGTCCTCCTTCACTACATCCATGAACCTTCCCTGTGTTCTTCCTGTTTTTCTCCTGCCTACATCTCCATCTTCAGGATCCTCTGAGCGGCAACGTCCAAACCATCTCAGCCTTGCCTCAGTAACTTTATGTCCAACCTGCTCAACCTGAGCTCCATCACATATCTGTATTACACCTTTTTGCCTCTGTTTCTTAGATTTAAAGTGTGCATATTATTATTTTCTAATGCCATTTCCTTACTCTTTTGCACAATCTCAGTCTCATTTCTTTTTTTATTTTTCTTTGACTTCATTTAATTTTTTATCACTGCTGTATATATCAAATAGTGCTAAACATTAAAAATAGATATGAGAGGATTTTTATTTATTTATTGCACTACCTGTCTTTTTGTCACTGCCACCTGATCTATTCATACATCACAGCACGTCTCATTACAATCTTCTCAACCTTCCCTTTAATCTTGCTACTATCCTTCTCTCACAAATCACCCCTGACTCTAATCTACACCCTCTCCACCCTGCCTGCACTCTCTGCTTCACCTCTCTTGTGCACTGTCCCTTGCTTGTGATAGCTGACCCCAGGCATTTAAACTATTCCACCCTCACTTCACCTCCTTGTATCTTTTCTTGCCTCTCTCATTGACAAATATCTATTTTGTCTATGAGAATAATGAGATGAATCCTTCTAAATTTTAAATAATTAACTTTTTTATTATTATGTAATTGTAGAATATTTATATTTAAATAAAATAAAATAAATCATGTATTACATAATTAACTATTTATGCACTATACAGTGTCCCAGTCCTGCTTGTTTAACTCTGCAGCGTCCTCTGCTGGTACACAAGTTGAGTTAGCATAAAGCATTCTCCTGTAAACGAGCTTCTGCGATAATATAATCGCTCTAATGATCTGTGATGTTGTTTATCACTGTCTGCGTGAGTTATTTAAGCCCATAAAGGCAAACAACAGAACGGTAACAATGGTGACAACAACAAAAATGTTACCCGGCATTTTTAGTTGTCTAAACAGGAGCACCACATCCGGTCCGGCTGTCAAATCTGTCCGCCACTGGCGCGTCTCGTGGATTACTCTTTGGATGTGGGTCGTGCGTGTTTCTTCGTTGGCGCTTAAATTAACAAAAAACAGATATTTCCTGGTAACGAGTGAAGCAGCAAGTGTGTCACGAAGGGTATTTTCGCGGGTTAGCTGCTTTAGTTCGCCCGTGCACTTTGCTAGCGGAGAAACGCGCTACATGTCAAGTGAGCCGAAGAGACTCTGCACCGACAACATGACCGTTACAAAGATCGGAACCCACAACGGGACCTTCCACTGTGACGAGGTTCTGGCTTGTTTCTTCCTCCGGCAGTTACCCGAGTACTCGGTGGGTGCAGCACCTGCAGATTGATGGAAACATGTTTGGGGTTATTGCTAACTCCATGCTGTGCTTTGGAAATTTTTTTAATGTAATCACTGTGCACATTGTTACTAGCTACGTAGAATTTAAATCCTCTCAGGAAGTCCTCACAGTAAGGATAAAGCCACATCTGCATTTTAGGAAAAAACATTTAATCTTGTCGTAATCTTCTGTTGATGGGTCCAGTGTTATGCAAAAACCCACCAAAAGGGGGCGCTGTGTGTAAACGGATAGCAAAAATGATTACAGCACAAGTCCTTATACGATGAATATGTCACACATTTCAGTATTATGGTCTGAATAAACTGAAAATACCATTTTTTTGTGTGTTTGTGTAGCCAGGTTTGCAGAGCATTTAAGTGATTTATTTAATAAATAGTTAATCTCAACCTAATAGCACCTTTTGCCTGTAAATGGTAAAATACTTAATATGGGTGATAAAATAATACTGATCAGATACAATACTGATCAGAGATTTGCTGCACTGCCCTAATAAAATCTGCGACCAAAGCCCAGGTTATAGCCTGTCTTAGCTGTACCGTTGTTTTGTGGCACTGTATTGTTTATATTTGTAATTTGTATGATTTATATTAGTAATATAAATACCATATTTGATTACCTCTACATGTCTGTGATTTATACGTAACTTAACGGAAACATTTTGATCACATATCTGAACTGAAAAATACTTTATACAGTCAAAGCTTAAAGGTTGGACCTCTAAACACAGTGCTGGATTTCTATGGTCTAATTTTTCATGTGTTTTTTCTTTTCCCTCTGGTGAGATTGTTGTAATGGTCTTTTAACAGGTATCAATCAGAAAACATTAAATCAACTTCAGATGGTGAAAAATGCATCAGCCAGACTTCTTAGAACAACCAAGAACACTGAACGTATTACGCCAGTCTTAATGACTCTACATCGGCCGGCCATTTCTAGAACTGATTTTCAGATTATAGTCATTACTTTTAAAGCCTTTCGTGACCTGGGCCCAGAATATATACTAAAACTGCTGTTCCCGTACCAAACACTGAGCAGTCTCAGATGCTCAGGCAGAAACGTGTTAACTGTTCCCACCTCACGTTTAAAGACTAAAGGTGATCTTTGGTTGTTGAATGACAGTATCTTCTGCCATTTGTCTTCGTCAGTGTCTTCTTTTAAATCCTTGTTTTTAAAAATAAATTTGATATAAAATGAAATTGTGTATGTTTTTTTTGATATTCTTTTATCATCTCCATCCTGTTATTTTAGATTTGTTAATTTTAAGGTATTCATTACATTTGGAGTCTTACATGCCTTTTTTATTTATTTGTAATTTCTTTGTAATTTCCTGCTAGTTTGTTCTTTTATCCTGTGTTTCTAGAAAGCACTCTGAATGCTGGTGTTGACATGTGTTATACAAAGAAACAAATAATAAAATAATAATAATTATTAATTTATTTTGACACATATTTCTTTCTGTTTGTTGCACAGGATGGAGAAATCATTCGCACCAGGAACCCGGCACAGCTGGCGGAGTGCGACATTGTTGTGGACGTTGGAGGAGAGTTTGACCCAAAGAGGCACCGCTATGACCACCATCAGAGGTGCAGTTCTGGCAGTAAGCTGCTGAAAAGAGAGAAATATTATGTACTCTGGACTAAGACTGGGGGTTAAATTAACCTTCACTGTTCATCAACAGTAAGGGTCAGGATCATATCACAGATTAATTTTATGCCAGCTGAAAAATTGCACTTCAAGTTTAAGATTAAACTCTCGTTTAGTCCCAAGTGCTGAAAAAAAAACTCTGT